>SMOI01000053.1:48797-83881 GCA_008000375.1 Poteriospumella lacustris
GCCCCAGCCTGAGCCCGGTGCGCTGGCGCACCAAGCGGATGGCGAGTGACGAAGTCGGAGGAGGGTGGTGTTTCCGCACCTCTGGGCCTTTTACCGTCGGGGGGCATCCCAACAGATGTGGCAAGACATAAAATTATGCAAAATTTACAATCAACCAAAACACGAAACTCCGCGCTAATTGAAACGCGTCTATTTCAGGATTCCATGGTAGTCGCGAATCTTGGCGGTCGTTGTTTCTGATGAGCGAACCTTGGCAATATTGTTTTTGTATTCTCTTCTCTTGGCCAAGTTCTCAGCTCTCATCTGACCCTTCTGTTCGATAATATTGTTTTTACGCACCAACTTCTGGTATTTAATGAGGCGATCCATGACATCAATATCAGGCAAAGATGATATAACCTGCGCCATGGTACTCGCTCTTCCATCGGCTACCACCTCCGCAGCAGGAGCATTCGTGATGTGCAACACATCAGAGCCAAACTTTCCAGTTAGACGAAGGAGTTCCTCGCGCTGAGCTGCAAGAACAGCTTCGTTGGGAGCGACTTGACGATAATATTGCTTGTAATAGCGACGAAAAGATCGATGTCCCAAAATGCGACCATCGGGTAAAATGAGCTCCCCTGTTGGGGCTGTTTCCAGCTCTTCATCCACAACGTTGCCATCTTCATCAACTTCCACGTCGTCGCGATCCTCATAAGTTGCAGTAAAATCGTAGAAATCGGAAACGTCGTCCATATCAACTCCCTCCTCGTAGGCAATTTTGCAATGGGATTTATCCACCATATGGCGTTGAACGGCGGTCATATTGCGGAACCGCTTTTGGCAATACAAACAAATATTACCAAGACGCACTTTTTCAGAAAGGTACTCCAGAAGTCCTGGGAGATCCTCCAAAAACTCGAAATCGGGGATGAAAAAGCCGTACTTGGAAGACATGTATTGAAGGCACTCGTCCACAGAATCGAATCGCTTGTTGTCAAACAACGAGATCTCGGGAGATAGATCAATATCCTCTTCCTCATCTTCTGCGTCTTCCTCTTCTCCTTCATCTTCAACATCTTCAAAGACGGTTTCTTCGTCATTTCCTTCCTCACCTTCCGCCTCTTCCTTTTCTGGGACGTTCTCATCAGCCGCAGCTTTTGCCTGTGGTGCAGCGACGTTAACTTTTCCATTGGTGGGTCGAGTCGGAATTTTCTGGGTGACCGGGGCATGAACTGGCATAGTAGGTGCTGGAAGTTGCACGGTTTTCAAAGCAGCCTTCTGCAATCCCAAGAACTGATCCCTTCCTACATGGGGAAGGTTGTGCGCGCGTCTTTTAGAATTGAACACATGCCACGGACTTTTATAATGCTCGCGAAGCATTTCCATGGATGGAAACGCTGCAAAGCAGGTGTTGCATTTGAAAATCGGGGCGGTGCTCGGCGGAGCATTGCTCAATAAACTTGCCATTCTGAAGGGATTTTCAAACAGCGAGAAGTCAAAATAAATTAGTATGTTTCAGGAGACGTCTATTCATATTCGCAAAGCTCGTCTCCGTCTCCTTTTGGTTGGCTGGATGGCTGGTTGGAACTTGAACGACAAAAGTAATGACACATTTGTCGGCACTTTTGTGACAGCCAAGTCGGATGTGTCGTGAAGTTGAAGTGTCGCCACAGACAAGTTGCACTCACACGCGACAGAATCAACAAGCTCCCCGCAGCCAGGCAGGTGAAGAACCAGCCAAGTTCGTCAGCCAAGTTTTTCTAGATGGATGTGTCAAGGTCTTCTTCAACAATCACAATCATTTCGATAGCTCTGTAGTAGTCAATATGAAGGGTTTTGCTCAGCGTAATGGCGCTTTGCGCGTCTTGCAAAGTCGTTTTGCTTCCAACAAGGCTCACGATATCGACGGTATCCTCCACCGATTGAACGTTCCTAAGTCTGCCTATGGCGTTTATGATGGCAGCTGGCGTGATTCCAACGGTGGTGTGAACAAGCAACTTGACCCATCCACCAACCAGGTTATCGGTGAGGTGAAGTTTGGAACTGTGGCTGACTACGAGCGTGTCGTGCAAGCCATGGACAAGGCGAAGGATGAGTGGGCCAGAAAGCCTGCACCTATTCGCGGTGAAATTGTTCGCAAGCTTGGTGTCAAGCTCCGTGAGCATAAAGATGACTTGGGTGCATTGGTTTCGATGGAAATGGGAAAGATTTACACTGAGGGTTTGGGAGAGGTTCAAGAAGCTATCGACATCTGTGACTACGCTGTTGGACTTAGCCGAATGTTGAACGGAAAGGTGATTCCTTCTGAACGTCCTGGCCATTTCATGATGGAAAGATACAACCCTTTGAAGGGTCATGTTGGCATTGTCACTGCATTCAACTTCCCTGTGGCCGTTTACTTCTGGAACTTGGCGATCAGCTTGGCTGCAGGAAATACGAATCTTTGGAAACCCCACGAAGGAACATCCTTGGTCAGTGTTGCGACCACCAAGCTTGTGCAAGAAGTGCTGGAGGATAGCAACATCCCTGGTGCTGTTGCCAGCATGATCTGTGGTCCAGGAAAGACCATCGGTGAAGCTATGCTCCAAGATAAGCGAATGGAGCTCATCTCCTTCACCGGCTCAACACATACTGGCAGACATGTTGCCCAAACGGTTGCTGGCCGCTTCGGAAAACATATTCTGGAGTTGGGTGGAAATAATGCCATGATTGTGGATGAATCCGCTGACTTGAACTTGGTGCTTCGCGCCACCTTGTTCGGTGCTGTTGGAACCGCTGGTCAGAGATGCACGACTCTTCGTCGTTTGTATCTCCACGAGAACGTCTACGACAACGTTGTCGAGAAGCTTACTAAGGCTTACAAGTCAGTCAAGATTGGCTCTCCTCTGGCAAAGGATACGCTGTGTGGTCCTTTGTTCAACCAAACAGCTGTTCACACTTACAGCAAGACTCTCCAAGAAGCTCAGCAACAAGGAGGAAAAGTTCTTGTCGGTGGAAAAGTTCTTTCTGACCGCCCCGGAAACTTTGTTGAACCTACCATTGTCGCCATCGACAGCAGCGCTCCGGTGGTGAAGGATGAACGCTTTGTTCCCATCATGTATGTCATGAAAGTCAAGAGCGTTGATGAGGCGATCGTTTTGAACAACAGCGTTGCTCAAGGTCTGTCCTCTTCGTTGTTCACCAAGGATTTGGGTCAGATCTTTAAGTGGACTGGCTCTGATGGCTCTGACTGCGGTATTGTCAACGTCAACATTGGAACGTCCGGTGCAGAAATAGGCGGTGCCTTCGGTGGTGAGAAGGAAACTGGCGGTGGACGCGAATCTGGCTCTGATTCATGGAAGCAATACATGCGTCGTTCCACCTGCACCATCAATTATTCCAAAGACCTCCCTCTTGCCCAGGGTGTGAACTTTGAGGCTTAGATTGCATTAGAACTCAAGCTAGGTTGTGTATGTTGATTTGATCAACGTGTCTTTTAAATACAAAATAGCGCATCACAGGTGTTGTTGCTATAGAAATAGTGTTATTGAGATTCTAAATTATTGTGCACAACTAATCTCACAGCTGCTGCTGCATCAGCACGTTTTGTGCTTTCGAGATCGAGTTGCTCCGGGGGAACGTATATACTTACAGAGCTGTTCCACCTTGAAGCTTTTCCATCATTGCACGCATATTTTGCATCATCATTTCCATCTGTTGCAATGCATCCATTTTTGTCTCTTCTGGGAGGTTTTCAACATCAATGGTGTCCAAATCAACAATTTCTCCAGACTTTAGAGGAACAAACACTCCCGGTGTAGGAGGTATCATGAGTCCTTTGTCAGCACCACGAGGGGCTTTCTTTACGGTTGTGAATTCACCCAATGGCGATCCATTGGTTGATAGAATAACTTCGCCTTCGCGAGGATTGCGCATGGCTGTCATTGGTGTTTGCAAGACGCTCAAAGGTCCGCCCCGTCCTTTAGTTGAAGGGGTTTCATACACGTGTTGGTGACTTGCCTTTGCTGATACACCATGGGGCATAACAGGAGGCTTCATATTTCCATGTGCTGCTGCACCAAGCATGACGCTTCTCGTCACAGCATCCAAACTGAAGTTGAACTCCTCTCGAAACTGCTTCATTGACATTTGTTTCACGTTTGCCGGCAGCTTAATCATTTCCAAATGAAATCCTTGCTGCATCGATGTAATCAAGAAATCTGTTTCGCGCAGAATCATTTGGCACTTGGCCTCCGTGTTGGCTTTGATGTCATCGAGGCAATTGGCGACAATGTCAGGGTTATACTTGACATCAACGTCTCGCAACTCCGCTTCAGCGTCGTCTTCGCGCTTTTTTGCGGTTGTTCTTGCGCCTTTCTTCGGGGGCATATTTGAAGGAATGGAGCAAAATTGAAGTATAACTCAATGTGGAAATTATAGGATAGTTACCATAAATGCAGCTCAACAGCGCTCGATTAGTGAAGGAATCCAGCAGAACGTCGTCGTCCACAGCAACGGTCAGATTTTTCTGGACTGCGACCCCAAAGTCTCAGATGAGCCAGAAAATAGACGGAGACACAGCACGACACGAGCCATCATCATCCTTCGATCGTCGTCACAGTCTCTTCAGCTTTATTAGGATATCTGACCATCAATGATGAATCGACGTCCTTGAAAGACATTCGTCGAAAGTGTCTCAGTGATAGATAGATTCTTCGCACGTCTCTTTGGTTGGACAGAGAAAGTAGTCATCCAGTACTTTTGGGTTCTTCCTTCTCTTTCATTCTTTGTTCCAGATTGCCATGTCGCCACTTCTTCAGTTTCTTGTTTTGGCGGTTCTTACCCGAATAGGCCTGAGCAGCTTTCAATGCTCTACCTTTGATTCAAATATGGGTGCTACGTTCGATTTGACGGATCTCTACAGGTAGGCAATGAAAGGATTTTAAGCTGCTGATGACTTCAGTTTTCATTCGTTTCGTGTTATCAGAGCTCCTGATCAACCACCTTACCAAGTCACAGACGGCGATATTCCTTGCACAACGAATAAGGTAATGTTTTAGTTTCTTTTAATGATGATTGCAGTTCATTAACAGCTCTTTCTATAGATCGAACCAAACTACACTTACATTTTCAACGTTTGCGGTACTATCAACAGCCAAGTGCCGGATGCTTGCTTGAATAAGAAGTCGTATGCGGGCGCAGTGCAAATTAATCAACGTGGAACAATTGATACCAGCGATGATTGGTGCTATCTTGTTGGAAAATACGAAGAAAGTTCGACGAAGCTGACGCTCCTCAGCCAAGATGACCCGACGAAGGGATTGGCCCTGACCTATTACGGAGATGCCTGTTCGAATCACAAACAGCGTCAGTTCAGATTGGAACTCGTTTGTGCTGACAAGCTTGCGGCTGTCCCAACCAGCGCTCTGGAGTACGAAGCGTGTTCTTACACCGTCACGATGCCCTCTGTTTACGGCTGTCCCTTGGAGTGTGGTGTCGCGAATCGCCATTTATGTGGAGGCAACGGTCACTGCTCTTACGATGAAGATTCAGCCTCTGCCAGATGCTTCTGCAATCATGGTAAGTGTTTTCAGACCAGAAAGAAGTAATCGACGACATCTTATCGTGACTTTTCCCCTCGATAGGTTTCACTGGGAGTGCGTGCGCAGATCCGGTTCAAGCAGCTGGAATCAATTATTCCCCAGCTCTTCTAGGCCTCATCATCACTCTTTTTATCATCGTGATTTTATTGGCTGGTAGTCTGATTTACATGATTCGCCAAATGAACGCGTACAAGGAAGACATCGCGAACTACCAAGTTTTGAAGGGCGGAGATGATGAAAATGCTGTTGTATAGAGTTCTCCGTTTTGCTGTTAGTTAGCGCTTAGTTTCATTTCATCGCTTGTCTGATTCATTGGCGTTGGACAGAGTGGTATTGTTAGCCATCGCGAAGATCTTTCTCTGGAGATTCTCTTGCTATTGCTGTAGCTCGACATGTAAATTTGAGCAATAAAATTGCTCACGCCTGCATCTTGATGTAATTAATTTTTATGTGCCAATTGTTATGTGCAAAGTATTCGTTTGGAGCATGGGGAGTGTCATTGAAGTAGTAAACGTTGAAGTAGTGTCGGGGGTAAACTATTCGTGGGGGGGGCTGTAGAACATTTGAGATTAGTCGCACAAGACACTATACTGATTTAATCGACGATATCTTTCCAAATATAGGTTGGAGAAGTTGTGAATTCGCCAATCGGTACGTGGTGTTGTTGTTTTGTAATGTGATAAACATAACGGTCTCACACCGCCCGCAACCTACATGCACAAACTCTGTACACTTTGGGTATACACTCCGGCCTGCGGTGAGTGTGAGGTTTTGATTTGTCTGTGTCGCGGTGTGTCTCCTGCGTCTTCTTCAGCTCAGTTTCTCGACCTTTTTCGTTTTCTGTCGAAAAAAAGATAGCACGGATCAAGGTGCAACTGTCAATGATTCACACAATCGTAATTTCCCGTTCGATTTTCAGGTGTTCGCACTTCCGTCACGGACAGTTGTGAATTTCACTCGACATTATAAGTATAAAAAATGGCTGATCTCGACAGTTTAATTGGCTGCAAGATTTCTCTGATCTCGCATCAGGATATTCGCTACGACGGTACTCTGTTCAGCATTAATCAGAGCGAATCTTCGATTGTATTGAAGGACGGTAAGTATATAATGTTCGGCGCAGCATATAATCTCAGAAATCCTCATCGATATTGTGGATTCAACAGTTCAAGTTTTTGGAACCGAGGACAGAGTCACCGACAAATCAAAATCTATTCCCCCCAGCACGCAAGTTCTTCCATTTGTCACATTCCCTGGGCAGGAAATTAAGGATCTTTATGTACACGAAGCGTCTTCACTTCCACCTGCGCCTGCTGCGTCAGCCACCGCTCCGCCCGCTGCTCCTAAGATTGAGAAGAGACCCAACAGCAGCCAGCAAGGATCCAGAGGCCCATCCAACAACACGCATCACAGCAGCAGCAACAGTCGGCCTCAGCAACAGCAAAAGCGAGAGGAGCAAAAGCCTAGGGCTGCGCCAGCTGAGACTGCTCCGAAGAGAGAGACTGCGAAGGCGTCCGAAGTGGGAACTGGTGGACACTTACTGAAACTTCGTGAGCGAAAGAATGGACCAGGCGCTGTTTCTGCTGCACCTGTGGAGACTGGCTCAGAATTCGATTTCGAGGAAGGCTTGAAGACCTTTAAGAAGGAAGAAGTTCTTGCTGAGGTGGCTACCGACAAGGAGATCACCAAGTATACAAAGGACGACTTCTTCGACAACTTCAGCAAGACCACCACTGGTGAGTCAAAGGCGCGCTTGACAGCAGCCGACGAGCGCAAGCTGAATCAAGATACATTCGGTGCTATTGCATTGCAGAGCGGCTATCGCAGAGGAGGACGCGGCGGCGGACGAGGTCGTGGAGGACGCGGACGTGGACGTGGACGCGGTGGTTACCAAGGACAATCTTCTTCTTCTGCAAATGCGTAATCTTCTCCTTGTTGTATATGTATTCTTTGGCGATACGATACTTTTTGTTGTTGTGCGGCATTCATGTTGCAACATTGCAATCGAATGTTTTGCTTATTTTACAAACTACCAGTTTTTTTTGTAAAGGGAAAAGTACTGCGCGTCAACCACGCCTTGATGCTTTGTTTTTGTTTCCATTTCAATTAGATTCAACCACTTCGAAGGTATTGGCAAATTGCTGCGGGGTGCAAACTTGGATGCTGCCGAGCAAAGTCATGTTGCACTTCTGTCGGTCGTGCGCTAGCCTGAGAATGGGACCATTCTAGGACAGGTTGACGCGTAGTACTTTTCCTTTTACATTAGCTGACATGATTGTAAAGTAGACACATCTTCTATTGCAATGGTGATTGCCAATCGCCAAAGATGTCAACGCAAACGAAGAAGTGGATAGTTAACGATTTCAGTGGCTAACATGTGTGTAAAGCATAACCATTACTGAATACGCGACAAGGAACGGCTGTCGCCGTAGCCGTATCTGGGCAGCTTCGTTTTGTTGAAGAGTTGTCGATGAATGGACGAGTTGTGTAGTTTGGTTTTATACCGCCGAAGTCACAGCACTTACAAACCTGTCGAGCGCTAACATAAAGAAAGAGGGTGAAGTGTTTACGACGTGGTCCAATGCGTGGACGAAGATGATTACAAAAGTGTGGGGGACGGTGTTAAAGAATAGTGTTTACAAGTATCAATGTTGTGTGGTACAACGAACAAACCAATGATATTTCTGCTGTTTTAGGTCGCTTTGCCTTTGGGACCACCACGAGTTCGACCCGAAGGTCTTCGGCGTATGGAGCGTTGTGACGATGGTTCAGATGGTCGTGATAGTTCTGCTGATGATCTTGATAAGTTGGAAGATCTACGTTTTCGTGTGGCACTCCGTCGACTTCCGATTTCATTGCTTCGTGCACTTCGTCGCCGCTGTACTTGTGCTTGTACCAACTGTTGGAATAGACCGGCATCAACCTGGATCAGCCCTTGTACGTCCGATAATTCCTTTGATAACCGCTTGGTAGATCTCTCTTCGATGACCGATAGAAAGTGGGACGTTTCCACGGCGCCATCGTTTTCATCGTCGTCAGCCATATGAGGAGTTGTCTCGTCTGAAACATACGTACCAGTATGACCCTGTCGTTCTTGTCTGATTAACTGGGCTGTGTATTGCTTCCAAAGACGAACCAAATCAGCCATATCCTCCGTGCGCAAGAGCTGTTCGAAATGAGACGAAGAATGGGGCAACGAAGCGATGTCAAACACAAAGTCTCCTCCGAGATACCGCGGTGTTTGTCGACACAAAAGCATACAGAATGCCGCTTCAAGAGGGGAGGGCTGATTCTTCATCAAGGAGTCGATCAATGCTGTGCGTAACGCCAGAGCTTGTATCGGTGACAACGATACTTCGGAACCGCGCTCGTCATGCTCAGCGGTACCATACTGCTCTTCGAGCCAGCCGATCATGGACTCACAAGCGAAGCTCACCAATCGTCGCTCTTGATCCAAAACCGCATCCTCCTCCTCATCGCCCAACAGATCGTCACCGTAGTCCTCATCACAATCTCCGTCGGCCTCTTCATCGATCGCTACGGACCGTCGTTGATCTCTCTTCATATCCATACCGTGTCTTTCATCTCTCTGCTCCGACATGGACTGTCGATACTGCTGACGGCGTGATGACGAGCGCGAGTGCTGAAGAGATTTCGCGTGTTCTTTGTCGGATCTTGGACGCCCACGAATTGATGCTTTCATCGCATCTCGAATGTGTTCCAAGGCACTCCCAGCGGCTGAGGATTCGCCATCGACAGGAGTCACGAATACGATACCTCCTTGACGGGGAACCATTCTCATCATCGCACGAATATCGTTGTCCTCGTCAGAAGCTTCTTCAGTGTCCAATTCGTCCGAGAAAACGAGATCGTCGTCGTACTCGTCATTGTCCATCTGATCGTCTTCGTCTGCATGTGCAGCACTCAGATCGTCTCCATTGTCGGGGTTCAATTGTCGCAGTAAACCTTGCATGGGCGAAAGCGATTGCTTCATCTTACGCGGGTCGGGGGGAAGAATCGTTGGATCCTGTGGGTAACGAAGCAAGGGTTGGTGGTGAGAACTCTTTTCTGACGCTCATTTGATTTGATTTGCGTGAAAGGCACTTACCCGAAACACGGAAGGGTGTGGCGAGTGAACGGTTTCCTTCAAGGACCCCAAGTGGGTGAGCAGCTGATATCGCTCGGAGTCCGGTGACTTCACGAAGACATTGGTCACATACCCAACCACAACACGCTTGTCACGTGCATCCGGTGATGGAGGATGCCCACTTAAACCACGCACCTCGGATGACACAACAGCCATGTCGCCCTGTAATGACAAGTGTTGAGATAAGGAAACACACGCAAACTCTTTTCTGAGGGACATACCATGAACTTGAGACTAACACGGACGACGTCGGTGGGCTCTTTGCGGAGATTGACCGCACCAAGATACGCGACAATATTTCGGTGGCCATTGATCAATTCTCTTCGTGAACTGAGCCGACAAAGACAGTCTTCACTATCCAGCCACAGAGAAGCCAACGTTGCCACATCGTTGGATTTCAACGCTTGGAAGAATTGGTCATTGCGTTGAAGAATCTCTGCTTTCTCAGAAGCCGTGTACAGAGAATACTCCTCGAACAATGTATTCGCTTCCAGCTAAAGCCCCCACGCGGTTGAATCGTCAAAACCTCATCAATCTACCGGATGTCGATAAAGCAGACTATATCACCTACCTGATTAGTGTCCACGACGGCATCTAACTTGGCTTTGAGCTTCTTTCTGCCAAGGAGATATCTTGCACGAGTTCCGTTCGAATCATCAAGCAAATTGTTGACTACAAACTGTCTTGTTCCGTTCTTGTCCATCGTCACAGAGATCGCTTCGTCTCCTTTGAACACCCCCATGGTCAGATTACGATCACCACAAGCGAAGGCGACAACATACCTGGGAATCGATCAAAGAGAGGAGAGGGTTTCTCGACACTGTTACTACCACTCACCGATATCAAAGGGGTGAAATTCTCTTGGGGAGATGCCACAGCAGCTCGAGACATGCCCTTCAAGAATTGCCAACGGCTCTTCGATCGATTAAGAACTCCCGTGTAACTTTCGCATGACAGCAATAAAGTGAGGACAAGAATCAACGCTATGCTAATTTCTCTGGTTTTGGGCATCTTGTTTCTCCTCTGTCGAGTTGCTCTTCGTCTCGCGAAATGGACTGAAGGAACAGATTTCAATCTGTTGTCACTACAATGTCTCTTGTCAAAATCCAACTCTCGTAACTCAAACGCAATCCATGTCTTTGAGTAAACATAGCGGAAAGGTTTGTGATAACTAGTTATAGTAGGTCCATCGGTCCATCGGGGTCAGCAAATCAATGTCATCATCGTCGTCGTGACATGACACGATGACGACGAACAAGAGACACGACGACGACGACGGCTCTCGCTCATTTCAAATGCGTCGCGCGTCGAGTCGCCCTGCCGTGTGTTTGATTGAATCGACGAAGATTTCTTGGGTCGTGGTTGACGCGTCAGAAGAATTCGATTGCCTCCTTGAGAATTTGTGGGTGTAGGTGATAGGCCGTTCCCGGGACATTGCATTACATTTATTGCGACGGAAGAGAACGTTGACCATGGATGGCCTCACAAATATCACCGATGTGATTCGCGCCAAAGAGCGAGAACTGCAGAAAATCCAGGATATGAGATTCACTCAGCTGGAAAAGACAATAGAAGATCGAGATATGTTGCTGTTGGAATCGAGCAAGCGCTTTGAACAGCTAAAGGATGATTTTCAATACAATCTCCGGCTACTTGAAGCTCGAGATCGAGAAATCACTCGATTGGAAGGAATCATTGAAAAGCAAGGACGAGAAAAGGAAGATTTAGAACAGCAAGTCCGAAACTTACTTTCTCGTATTGAGAGTATGCAAGAAAAGGAGAAAGAACGAATGGACAAGTTTGAACAAGACAAGGCACTCAGCAAGGTATGCCATATGCCTACTTCTTTAGTCTGTGCGATGATGGACACCCTCATGACTGGACTTTTCCAATTGCATTGACAGAGAATTTTATCGGAAACAAAAGCGGTGATAGAATCTATGCAATGGAGCGCGGAGGAGGATCTGCGCATGAAGAACAACGAAATCGCCTCGCTCAAACGTGAAATCCAAGCGGTCAACCGTGCCAAGGACGACGCCATTGATGTTCAACGAAAGGATTTGACCGCTGCCTTTGAGCAAATCATTCAACAACGTGAAGAGCAGATCGCACAACGGGAAGGAGAGCTCGCTCATCAAGTGTCGCAGTTGGATCAACGCTTCGAACGGTTGTCGACCGAGAACATGTCGTTGAAGGCCACGTTGCGTGATCTCAAGATCAACCACGAACGTGATGTCGAAGAAGTATCCCGTTTAGAGGAAGCGAATCGCCAATTGACCTATCAGTTGGAAGACACGCAACGCAGTAAAGAACAAGTGGAAGACAGTTTGAAACGCCAAGTCGTCACGTTACAAGGAGAAGTCCATCGGGTACAAGATCAACGGACACGAGAGAAACAAGAATCAGAGGGAGCCATTGAAAAGGTAAATTGACATCGCCTCTCCTGTGAAAACAATTCGTGATGATCGATGGATGGATGAATTTGCTACGTGTGCTGTGTGCTGTTCTTTGCTGGGGCTGTGCTGTACTGTGTTGTGCTGTACTGTACTATAGTTTAAGAACGAAGCCATTCGCGAACGGGACTTTCGTGCGGTCTTAGAGAAACGCCTGGAAGATATCCAAGACCACGCCGCTACCGAGTCGTACAATTTGCACGAAGAAGTGGTGCAACAACAACGTCGAATCCATTCGTTGGAACAAGAGTTGGACGAGGTGAAAAGTGAAAAAGAACAAACGTTGGTGAAGCTCGGTACGAAACGGGTCGAAGCAGAGACATTGATGGCCAAGAACCGGATGTTGTCCGATGAATTAGAGAGTGCCAACGATCGCAATCGTCGGATTGAATCCAATTACCAAGCGTTGGAAGGGACGATCACGCAGTTGCAAAAGGAGTTTGATCATTACAAGGTGCTCATGGACCGAGAACTATCCCTCGCCCGAGAGACCGCCAAGGACGAACTCACCGAAGTCAAACGCAGTTCCAACGAACAGATGACGCGGATGCGGCACAATCACGAAGAAGAAATTCAGAAGATTCGTACGTTGTACGAGGAGAAATTACACGACAAGCAACAGGAGGTCGAGGAAGTCCGCGCCCTGCACGGCGATCCATCGTTGCATCTGCACAGTCAACAAGAAAAAGACGCGGAAATCACGCACTTGAAGATTCAAGTCCAAGTGAAGGAGAACGCGTTGCAAGAAGAACGCATGGAAGCCGATGCGTTGAAATTGCGTTTGAAAGCCTTGGAATCGCAGTTGCTTGCGTCGACACAGGAGTTGCGTCAATGGAAGAATGACCGAGGCGGGGGTCTGCAACGACCGACCGTTTCGACGAGTATTCAATTGCCCTCGCAAGGAATGACACCCGGTGGTCCACCGACGGATATGTCTCTGCCAGAGATTCCAACGTTCGATATGCCCTCGCCGATGATGTCGGAAGACTTCAACCTCTCGCAGTTGCAGTATCCCGAGTCGCCGGTGTTTCCCGCGTCGAAATATACACGCGGCGGACGACAGAGCAATGGCTATGGGGCAGCGATGGGCTATGCCGCAGGGATTGCCAGCAATGGCGACGATGATTTGACCGGCCCTCGGTACGGGTTCAGCCCCGCTCCACGCGCTACAGCGACGACCATGCCTCCTCCTCCACCACCACCGGCACTGGCACCGGCACCGGCACCACACCCGCTACACGAAGAGAAACACGCGTTGGACACGATCACTGCAGAGAATGAAATGCTCAAGAAAGTCGTCAAAGAGGTACGTACGGTGCCGTCCGTGTCTTGTTTCCCGCCCCCCCCCCACCCACCTGTCCTGTGGTATTTCAACGCGTGTCTTGTTTGTCTGCCTGCGGTGTAGATGCGACAAGACATTGAGAACCTACGGACGGTACAAGAACATTTCCAATCGCCTCCCCGTGTGAAAGAGACCGCCACCACCACCGCTACCACCACTGCGGCCGATGTGGCAGCTGCGGCACAACCAGCAGCAACAGCAACAACGACAACCCCAACCCCAACAACTACCGCTGGCGCTCCGGTGGTGTCGGAGACAGAACACGAAATGCGGGAAGAAATTGAACGGTTGAAACGAGAGCGCAAGAAGCTGATGGACACGGGGAATGAGTTACGCTCGGCCTTGTTGAAAGCCCAAGTGAAAGACTCCGAAGACACCCACGAGTACCTGGAGCATTTACGCGACGAAAACGTCGGTACCGTGTATCAATGGATTCGTGGGCGACCAGATGCGGCGTCGGCGTCGGCGTCGGCGTCGGGACGGGGTCGTAGCCGTAGTCGTAGCGTCGGACGAGACGACTACTTCAGTCATCTTCGGGACCCACCGGCGCCTCGACAAGAGCGATTCTTTCAAATGGACGAGGCGGCCTTGTGGGGCGAGGAAGAAGAAGAAGAAGAAGCCGAACCCAGCGACAGTCGCTACTACGAGGAGACAGCAGTCGAGGACCTGTCGATGATGGAGGACGCCCATGGCACTGCACCGTCCTCGTACGCAGCGGCGCACGACATGCGGCGTCCTCCCCCGTCGTCGTCGTCGTCGTCGTCGTCGTCGTTACATGCGGCAGCAGCAACTGCTGCTCCTCGTCGAATGCCCATCGATGCCAACAAGCCACAAACCGCGATTCGTCGACGATTGGAAGATCCAATGGCGGTCGTAGGCAATGCGGTGCCTGCGTCGCGAACTGCTCCTCGTAGTGGGATTTATCCCGCGACACGAACACTCAGTGCGGGCCCCACTCGACCAGAGTCCACTGGTCAAGGAACCCGCAACGCGACGACCGCCGCCTTTGTGGTGCACAAGGTCCCACCTGGTGGATATGTCACCAGTAATGACCGTTCCACCACCACCAACGCCACCACCGCCGCACTGGGGCGTCCCACGCCCAGCCGTGGTGCAACGCGTAGTACACCGGGACAGGAGCAAGCCTTGGAACGAATGCGCAGGAAACAATCAACGGCGGAGGAGCGAATCGAAGAAGAAATTCGTCTCGCCAAGAGCAAAGTCGTCAACTACGCGGCGCTCAAGTCACGAGATGAGCACGTCTAGCTGCCTCGCTGCCTCGCCGCCAGTGCGATCAGCTGCGTGTCGGTGCGATGTGGAGTCGTGTGGTGTCGTGTTTTTAGCGAGTGCGTAGGTTGGTGTGTTGGTGTGTATATCGTAGAGTTCTGTAGTCGTGAGTATATTCAATATTTGTGTATGTAACCCCCCCCCCCGTATGATTCGATTTGATTTGATTTGATTTGTGGACAATGACAATGGGTTAAACTGGAGAGGGGAAAGACAAGGAGGCCACAATGGGCCGCGTGTTGTGATGCTTTACACTGCTTTACACTGCTTTACACTGCTTTACACTGCTGCGAATGGGGTGGTGAGCCATAGGAACTTAGTCATCTTCATCTTCTTCGTCGAAGGTTCGTCGTTGATTGGATCGTCGCCGTCGCTGAAATCCTTCCGCTTCGTCGTCATCGTCATCGTCGTCGTCGTCGTTGTTGTCTCCGTTCGCTTCGTCGTCGGAATACAACGCGGCTGCTCTCTCGAAGCGCACAGAACGATGCGAGGAAGGATTGGCGGATGCCGCCATTCGCCGCTGGTCGCCGCCACTACCTCCTGACGGGCGGGTGGAGTGGGCTTCTCTCGTGGGTGCACTCTCCTCGTGGGCGCCGATTTCCTGATCGAGGCGATAGATGGAACGGAAATCGACGCTGTCGCTGTGCTGCCAATCGTTGGTGCCGCTGCTGTCGTCGGTGGGATTCGCGGCGGCGGCGGCGTTGGCGGCGGTGGACGATGATGCTGATACATCGTTAGGGCGGCTACGTTTCCGTTGTCGGTCGCTGCCGTCGTCGCTGTCGACACCAGTAGCACCTGACGACGACGCTGGCAACGGGAGCACCACACGATGCTTCACCGGTCGGATCATGACGGCCGTTTCGCCGGTCAAGAATCCTTGTTGTCGCCAATCAAGGATCTGTTTCGTCGTGAACGGGCCGTACAACGAACCATCGGCACCTTGGTACTCCCACCGCGTCGTGTTCGCTTGCAGCGCCTCATAGGACGTGGTATAGATATCATTCATTCCTCGACCAATCAATCGATCTGCAAGCTCTGTGACACGCTCAATCGCTTGTCGGTTGTGACGGGCCGTTTGACGTTGTTGTTCTGCCGCGGATATGGGTCGTTTGTGACCGGAAAGGGCATCGTCGTGTTCTGCGTCGTCGGTATCTTGCGTGGGAGCACGTCTGCGCTTGAATGAATCGCCTTTGTTTGCGTTGACTACTACTGCAATACATTTGCAAATGGTGTTAGAGCTGACGAAGAAGAAGAACACAGGGGCATTGCACCTTACCGTCCTTTCCACTGAGCCGTCGCAACGTGCGTTGCACGGTCTCACCGGGAAGCATCAACGCTACGAGACCCACTTTAAGCTCCAAAGAATTCATTTTGTCGAGATCAGATTGATTTCTCTCTTGTTCCGCAAGACGTGCAAGTCGTTTCCGTTCTGCAACAGCTGCATCGTTGATGACCTTTTCGGTAGTCGATTCATTCAATCCGGCAACCCACGCATCAACTTCCTGCTGTTCTTTCTTGAACACAAAGTTCATATCACTGTCAATAAAACCACTTTCTCGTTCATCTTTCATATTGAATGGTGTGATCATGTCACCCCCATCGTTGAACTAGGCATACGACAGACACGAGACAGGAGTCAGTGTCAGTCAGGTTCACGTTCCCATTGCAAGCATGGGCTTACCTTTCCCCCACCAGCATAATCTATGTCTTCTTCGCCCTCAACGTTACTCTTCGCATCGACTCGTACGACTTCTTCCTCGTCATCATCTTCCAGAAATTGATCCGCGACGGTTTGGCGGCGCGATGCCACCGCATCTTTGAATGTATGCATATTCATCTTTCCTTCGTATCAGACCGCTGATTCACAGCAATATATCCACAATACAAACTACAACTACTGCAAAACTTGACGTACTTTTGCGGCCACTATCGATGATTTAGATTTGTTTGGAGGCGACGAGACTTTCTTTCGTCTTTTCTTCTTCTTCACCCGGCGGCTTTTTGGTCGTCGTCGTCGTCGTCGTCGTCGTCGTCTCATCGTCGTCATCGCGTCGTTTCCCAGCCAAAAATGTCCGGATGCTATGTACATCTACAGTTCAACTTACAATGCTATACTAACCTATCATCGAGAGGCCTATTCGTACATGTAGAATGGCAGTTGTTCGTTGAGGATTTGCTGCCAGTTTGGCGGGTGAGGGTGAACTGCCGCCGGCTGCCCCGATGATGATAAGATGCCTGTGAATACCATGTCACAAGAAGCCCACGCGATATCTAGGATCCAGAGATATCTCCCAACTTCCGTACATACATCGTGTATCTTGCGTCATTTGCTTTTTGCAAAAGAGTAGGAGGGTCTTGAATAATCGTTTCTTCTGTTTATTCACCGTCGTTCTACTTCAGAGGTCAAATTACTTTTTTGCTTTCGAGCCTTTTCGTTGTGATAGGAAAACGTACAATATTGGGAAACAAATGGATTCAAAAGGAGGAGAAGAGGAATTTTTCGTCACCAATCTTGACGATGGTGAACAATATCGTAGTGGAGGCGTTCAAAATTGTTCGTTTGGATGATGCTGGACGAGCCGATGCCAAGGTTCGTGATGATGAAGAAGAGGAAGAGGATGCCCGCTTCTTTGATGCCAAAAACAATGAAATCAGTTTGAGTTCAATCGGTGCCTCTGAGAAGGCATCCTATGGCGAGTACAACCCAGTGGATGTTCCCAGCGGAGCGGGGCTACAATTCTTCCGGATTTCGGCCGTTGGCACAACGAGGGATTCTTCCGATAAACCTTTCAGCGTGTTCTACTTAGATGTGCGTTGCAAAGTGGCGTCGCCAAGTTCTTGGTATGTATACCGAAGGTACTCACAATTCCGCCGATTGAGTGATGCGCTACGTAGCGAAGGCTTCTACGTACCCGTGTTGCCACCGAAGAAATTCTTGGGCACATTCGACGTCGACTTCGTCAAACAACGTATGCGAGATCTAGAGAACTGGTTGTTGCAGGTGATTGACATCCCGAACAGCTACCCCGGTTCAAAGGATCCGCAGAGTAACCCGTCTTTCCGCAAGTTTTTAACGGAGAATGCCAATCGTCCGCCAACGCCCTTGATACGAATATACCCTGAGCCTTCTACGGCATCGGAGAAGAAGTCATCGAAATCTTCCAAGGTACAACGCTTCGATTGTTTCGCTTTCACGTTCGTGTTCGGTCCGTTTCCTCATCGTTTGCGATGCGCTGCGCTGCTGATGAATTAGGTGTCGTTGGAGGACTTTGAATTGGTGAAAGTCATTGGCAAAGGTTCCTTTGGTAAAGTGACCTTGGTTCGTAAGAAGAATGATCAAAGGCTGTACGCGATGAAGGTCTTGGTCAAAAGCAACATCGTGAAACGTCGTCAAGTCGAACATACCAAAGCCGAACGTCGTATCTTAGAGAGTGTCTCCCATCCGTTCATTGCCAAGATGCATTATGCCTTCCAGACAGCCGAGAAATTGTATTTCGTCTTGGATTATTGCGCGGGTGGTGAATTGTTTTTCCATTTGTCGCGCATGAAGAAATTCCCCGAACATGTGGCCCGTTTCTATTGCGCAGAAATCACGTTGGCGATGGAAGCGCTGCATGCCAATGTACGTCTTGACCTCTGCCACCATCAACACCATCATCTTTCTTATCCCAACGTGTGTGTTTTATCTCCCCCCCCCCCTTCATAGAGTGTGATCTACCGCGATTTGAAGCCGGAGAACATCTTGTTGGACAACGAAGGCCACATCAAACTGGTCGACTTTGGATTGGCCAAAGAAGGTGTCAGTGAAGCGGCGGAAGGTGCTTATTCCTTTTGTGGAACGAATGAGTATTTGTCTCCGGAAGTCTTGGATCGTCAAGGTCATGGCTATGCGGTCGATTGGTGGAGTCTAGGAATGGTGACGTACGAGATGTTGACCGGGTTGCCCCCGTGGTATACCCAGGACAAGGAGAAATTGTTTGACAACCTGCGTAGTGCCCCGTTGAAGTTCCCCATGAGTGTGGCACGCACACCCGCGTTGTTCATTCAAGCGTTGTTGAATCGCAATCCGTTGAAACGACTCGGGGCCAATGGCGCCGAAGATGTGAAACGCAATGCCTTCTTCGCGACCATCGATTGGGATGCCCTCTTTGCCCGTCGTGTCCGTCCACCGTTTGAACCGTGTCGTCATGCCAACGAAGAAGATACCATGAATTTTGAACGAGAATTCACCAACATGCCACTGCATTCCGTGGACGAAGGTACGTCGCCGTTGTTGCAAGACGGTGGCGATGGGGCCTTTTTGCATTTCACCTACGAAGAAGAATCCACCTTGGAATCACTGCGTGATTCCCTCGCAGCCTCACGTCACAAGTAGATAATACGACACGCAAGTAATCCCCCTCCCCCCATTGATATAATTGTATGTGTGTGTGTGCCTGCGTGCGTGTTTTGTTTCTTCGTCATTGCCGCCCACCCCCCTACTCCCTACCCTATCATCCCCCATCCCCCTTGCATCATCCATGTACACACGCTTGGCCCGTGGTTTTGTTCTGTCACGTCAGTTTCTGTTTTGCTTCTACACCTCATCCCCCCGTCGTTGTCCATGGATGTCGCTGTTCTTGTCGTTGTTTCCCACATATCTTCTGCCTCTGCATAGCTGTCTCTCTGTCTTTCTTCATTATCACTACATGGCACTCGACCGGAAGGGAAGCGATTCGCCGTCGCCTGTACCCGTGCATACTGCACAAGGAGGGTCCTTGTGTAGTCCCCGCGCCTGTCGGTCGTGTTGTCTTTCTCCTGATTGCGTCTTCTTCAGTCTGTCTCTTCTTCTTCGTCTTCTTCTTGCTGTCGCTTTTGTTGCCGCTATAGTCGCCGTTGTTGATATCGCTGTGCTGGTTCTCAACGTCACCTTTCGCACTTCTGCGCGTACCCGTCGTGATACACACCCCTCCCTTTCACTCCACGCACAATTGTAGCTCAGTTTTACCCATACCCACGTTTCTCTTTGCTTTTCTTTTTTTGTGTGCGAAAGTTGATGCAACTCCCCCACCCCCTCCCTCAACGGTCGAAATGAATTGAAAAGATGAATACGCCGCCATGTTCAACAGGATGAACCCCCCCCCCCACACACACACACCGTGCGTGTGACTGCCAGCGGGACACAGCCCGGTGTGCATTCCTGGTGAATGGACGTCGGCTTCGTTTCTCAACGATCCCCCGTTGCAGCAGGGTGACTTGTCATCACACAATTCCCACACTCTGCTGTGTCGCTTCTCCTCGCTTAATCCGCCTGTCAATCAACCCGACTGTGCACATATCTCCTTCCCTCCCCCCCTCTGACCGACATTTGGGGTGTGAGCATGTGAGTGTGTCTAGTTTATATTTTATTTGTGTTTGGATCGATTAGTTAGACGTCGTCGTTTAACGGTACCGTCTCTGTGTGCGGCTGGTTCTTTTCTCCAAGAAACCTACCGTGGAGGCCCATTGACATAGTCATTGAGACGTGCGTTCCTCTCGGCATCTCACAACTGCTGTAATTGCTACGATTCTCATCTATTATATTTCTCGAATAGGTTACTGTGCAGTCTGCCCTTGTCGGTCGCTCAGTGTTGGTGCGCATGTCACTTTATTTCGTTCTCTTGGTTTGTTTTCATCAGTGTTCTGTCGATCGCAGGTGTTCGTTATTTCTTCTTCTTCTTGTGAATCACACGAAAATTCACATTCATATATATCAACGCTCGCGCATTGTGCACGGTCAAGTCTGTTATGTTGTAGGTAGAAGCGTACCCAGCTGTTTTTCTTCTTCTTCGTGTAAACCGCTTTGTTGTGGGTAGTTTCCAAGAAGTATCGCTGATTTGATGCTGTTGGCGTGTCCTAAACTTGTCTAGTTTCTGTCATGTTTACAGTATCTTGGTCTGACCAACAAAGCAACAAAGGGCTAACGAACAGTACAGCAATGATGCAGGCAGAGGAGGAGGAATGAGAGGAACGAAGACCGTTTTAATTGTGTTATTACATTCTACGATGTAATCTAAAGGTGACTCGTGTGTTCGCGATGGGGTGACACGGGGGGAGGGGGTAGGAGGAAAGAGGAGGGAGGAGGGAAATACTTGCAGAAGACGTGAGACTGATGTCGAAATGGCGAAGTCGCTATGGTGCTAACAATGGACAATGTTTTGTTGTCGTGAGAGGGAAATCTCCGGAGTGGATATTCATATTCTTCTCCTGTGTGCCTTCTTCTCCTTTAATCATCCTTGTCGTTGAAAGGGATGGGAGTATCGTAGGGACGATAGGAGCCGCACAAGTAATCCCACAGCATGATATATTGGCCGTAATTGCTCTCTGGCAATCGGTGATGTACATCATGCACCTTGACACTGTATACCCCAGGAATCACAATGTCGTATCGAGTATGGTTCAACGAGGCTAGCACACCACCAAAAATGATGAAGAAAGCGACCGCCAGAATGTGGCACGGAATCAAATAGATGGTAACCAGGTGCAAATACTCGCCAACAATGAATTCGAACGGATGCACATTGATACCATCGATATTTCCACGCGATGGGGCCTTTTGTCTGTGATGATGCTTGTGCACCCAAGGATACAAAGCACGAATGTGCAAAATGCGGTGGAACGCCATATACCAAATGTCATAGAAGACATAGAAGGCCACCAACGAACCAACAGTGTTCACCAGCGTGGCTTCTTCCCATCTCCACTTAATGGTGGGTGTGTAATAAGACACGTAAATCACATGATAAGTGAACACGATAATCAGCAATTTGTTGATACCAATGTAGAACTGATCGATGAATTCCAACTTGTCCAAGTGCTTGCCCTTGATTGGGATCTCCTTGGCGCCAGCTTGTCCGCACAAGTAAGGAATCAAGGTATTCAGAATAGATAACCCAACCATAACCGCAGCACAAAAGCCAGGAATAAAATTCATCGTCCAGTTGGGAACTGCCCAATCCTGTAAATCAAACTGCGTCGCCATTTTTCTAACAACAATACGGTTCTATTCCAATCAATGACAAATAAAAACACTGCGAAGTATCACCGTTGATCACTGTCGCGATACAATGACTACGATGTATTTCGAATGTAAATAAATGGTAGGAGGCCCTAACTAACTAACGGTGTCAGCAGGTGGCTGGTGAAAGAAACAGCCGCCACCGAACGAGAACTGACGCGAAACATGCCTGGGGCTCTCTAGGCTTTCTCGGTATCTGGGTAGCCGATAACCTGCTCTGTAATAACTGCTGCAGCTTGGTGTCAACAAATCTGGCCGTAGTGAAGCCGGGCCTATCGTCTAAGAGCAACATCCGAGGCCCCGCTCTCGTTGTCGCATACCTCAGCATGTTCAATACTGGAGGCGCTGTGGAGCAGATCCTGCGCGATGCCAGGAATGGACACCCACTTACTTTTGGATGAATCTTTGGGCCAGAAACACAAATTCGGAATATCTGTTGACCAGCTTCGGACGAAGCGAACTAGCCCACGCTGTCTTCACACAACTCGCACGTTATTCATATTTACACTGTGCTTGCAATATATACAAAGCGAACATACTCTACTTTTCTTCATTCATCAATTTATCCAGCAACGCATCAGTTTTTCGTCTAACGAATGATTTTCCGAGGCCCTCCAGATATCCCATGAATCCACTATTCCTTTTGACGTTCTCGTTCATTTCCTTCCCATCGATTGGCGCATCAAAGAACATGTGTCGCCTGTCTGATGTTCCGAGCTTCAGAAGATTAGAATAAGTCGTTGGGCCACAAATAGCTTGTGCTGTACGACGATTATAGAAGAATGGAAGGTTTCCTCCCTCATTTCCTCCAACCAAATCGAAAAGGGCTGCAAAATCTTGTCGTCTACCGATATTCACGCGGCGAACTTTGGTGCCAAGTTCTTGTTCAAGCTGTTTGACTAATGGTTCCATTTGCTTGCAACCTTCCACTCCATCCCCAACAAATTCAATAATAAAGCTTTGGTCTGGGTGAGGAGGAGGCTGTGGCTTCAGCTGTCGCGAGCTTGTGGCGGTACTGATTGCTTTGGGCTGGGCGGTCAAGTTCGTCTGTGATGGACCTGTTGACTGTTTCTTCCACAACTTGCCCAGCGCTACCGAGCATAGCACCAGGAGTAGAATCAGGCTTCCTCGCATTGCTGAACGCATTCGCTTGTGCTGAAATCATTCGTTTGTGCATGCAATCATCATGATGCTCCCAGAAATGCAAACCGCTCAGATTTTGCGCATCCCTGTCCATCACCACAACAGCCCTTGCCTCTTCGTCGACTTCTTTCTTCATCTCTTCAACAAGGAATGCTGGCGCCATTGATGGAATCAAACTCATACTCCCTTCACTGATTGGAAGTTTGGAGTGATTGATAGTGGGGTTGGGTTTGAAACGGAACATGGAATATCGTTTTCCTAAATTTCTTTGGTTGTTTCTTGTCATCATGTTTGCACGATTGAATACCGGAAGAGGGTTCCGTCTCAGACATTTTTCATCTGTAGTAAAGAAAAGTAAAGATGGTAATCAGCTGAAGATGGTTTCCAATGCAGTGGAGCCTGTGCGGGTCCGTTTCGCTCCGTCACCAACTGGTTCCTTGCACGTTGGAGGCGCTAGAACCGCTCTCTTCAATTGGCTACTTGCCAGAAAGACTAAAGGAACGTTCGTCATTAGAGTTGAAGATACTGATGAAGCCAGGTCCACTCGTGAGTCGGAAAGATCTATTCTCAATGATTTGAGATGGTTGCTGCTCGACTGGGATGAAGGACCAGAAGTAGGAGGTCCATACGGCCCTTATCGCCAATCGGAAAGAAAAGACATATACATTGCTGCGGCGGAAAAGCTAATTCAAGAAGGCAAAGCATACAGATGCTTTTGTACGGAGGAAGAACTCGAAGAAAAGAGATTGGCAGCGGAAGCAAAAGGCGAAGATCCTAAATACGATGGAACGTGGCGAGATGCTGACCCTGCTCTTGTGGAAGAGATGCTTCGAAAGGGAGCCCCATACACTGTTAGATTTCGTGTCCCTGCTGGTAAGGTCGTCTCTATTGACGACGTTGTTCGCGGTCGTGTGACGTGGGATGCGGATGCTTCACTTGGGGACTTCATCATTTTGCGTTCCAATGGAATGCCAGTCTACAACTTCTGTGTTTCTGTGGACGACGCCTTCATGAAAATTACTCACGTTATCCGAGCAGAGGAGCATTTGACAAACACATTACGTCAAATGCTGATTTTGGAAGCCTTGGGTCACAAACCTCCAACATATGCACATTGTTCTCTTATTCTCGGATCGGATCGTTCCAAACTATCGAAGCGCCACGGTGCAACATCAGTTCAACAGTTTAGCAAGCAAGGATTCATTCCAGCGGCCATGTTGAATTACCTTGCGAATTTGGGGTGGAATGATGGTACGCCAAAGGAAATCTACTCTCCGAAAGAGCTGATGGAGGCCTTTGATCTGAATCGTATCATCAAATCGCCCGCCATCTTTGACATGGTCAAGCTCACGTGGATTAACCAACAACATGTTCGTGTACTTCCGTTTGACGAAATTCGCCCCATTGTACTGAAAGAGTTGTCGATCGGTGACAATGCAATATTGTCGTCGTCAGACGTTTCAGCGAATACAGATCCATCGTTTGGGGATTTCCTCAATATTGCCACGAAAATCGCCCAGCGCGATATGGATTTGACAACTGATACAAATCGTCTTGTGGGTATTTGCTTGCAATACGACTCTCGTCAAAGTTTGGCGACCGATCCTCATGTTGAAGAAGTCTTAAATGACGCTCTGATTCCCGTTATCGAAGCATTGATTGATGACTTTTCCTCCGGTGCGATGCCGAACGGATTGGAAACAAATTTCTCTGATCTCTGGAAAGGTTATATGAAGACGCTGGGAGGCAAACTGGGATTGAAAGGGAAAGCTTTGTTTCACCCCGTTCGTTTTTGCTTGACCGGACGAATGAGTGGCCCTGATGTGGGTGATCAAATTCGGCTCATTGCCTTAGCCCAGGCGAATATCAAATCTGATTATCCTTTGGTAACCTTGAAGAGTCGTATCGATGCACTGCGTAGCTTCTCATTGGACGAGGCAAAGAAGATCGTGGAAGAAAGCAAAGCGAAGCAGCAATCACAATAGTGCTGAATGACCGATGCAACTTTAATTACAACAAAACTTGTCTTTCATCGATCCCGTCTCAAAATTCGAATTGGCGTGGGCGTATTCTTTCTCTTTTGTCGAAACGTTAGTCGTTGTACTTCGATCCGTAGTTACCGTGTCGCTTCCGCATACTGCCGAATCCATCACCTTTGGATTCACTCTCCATGGAAGGATCTTCCAGATCATTCATGTTCCCACTTGAAGATCTTCCGATTGGCTCATTCTTCTTTGAATCTTCATACAGAGAAGTTGGCATGAAATCGAAAACGTTGGCCCCTGAGAGCTTCATCTCTTCGTAGGCGCGATTGGCTTTGGATTGGACGTTCCGAGGTCTGAATACCATGTGCAATCCACAAAGGAAAATGCTGTATACGATCGCCCATAAAATCTTATACAATGTTCCCGAAGCAATTAGAATGAATGCTGCAAGAATGAGGAACAAATACCGCTTGCCGTTGTTGTCCAAGACTAGGTCCCCAAGTCGGAATGAACCCTTGTGAATTTGCGTGAGGTAAGTGTACAAAGCGAAAATAGCGGCAGCTGACACCAAAATCATGGGTGCAAAGAGAACTTGCAGGATGAGAATACCCGCACACAGAGCGATGTAATTAGATCGGTAGTAGAGGATGTTGGTCACCAGTCTCTGCTCCAAATTCTTTGAATTAAACTGCGGAGCTTTGAAGGTTGCAAAGAATTCTCCCCAAGGACGCATTTCCTTCCATCCTAATGTTTGAAGTTGGATGATAAATGGTTCCAGATCACTCAGCAGCTCATCTGTTCGTTGATTTCCTAGAACGTCGCGCAGCATGATGGGCAACGTAAAGTATAAACTATTCCGATAAATTTCTTTCTCTTTCTTGAAGCCTTCCTTGAATTTCCTAATGTTTTTACTTAAGGTGTCATATTTGGTGTGCTTTGTCGTCTCATAGAAACACCAAGAACAACCAAACGCACGTGGCGAAATCGACAGTGAATGAAATCGATTTGAAAATGAAACAGCTCTAAGTAGGAATGATGTACAAATTGTATCCTTGTAGAACTATGAGATAATGCATTGTATACAGTGAAGCGGTACATCTGTAACGTCGGCAGTGGAGAGAGACAACAAGAACTGGAGAAAAAAGAAAGACGATATCCCACCAAATTGGAGATCGTTTTGACGCTTAGGGCTCAGCGTCAAATTGTATCCGCTTGGAATTAAACCCACTTTCCTCTTGGTGAAGCTACGAAAGATGAGAGGAGCGGACAGTCGAAGGAACAGCAGTGTGACTCCTCACAAATCGCCTGCGTCCTCTAAAGCATTCAATTCAGGAACGGTATTGGATGATCGATGGGTTGTTGTGAAGGTTATTGGGAAAGGTAAATATTTATATGTTTACCACTTTACATGCCTCCTTGATGGTCTTTTCTTTTCTTGTTGTTGACAGGTGCTTTCAGCGAGATTCTTGCTGCAGAAGACAGAAATCCATCCGAAGATATGAAAGAACGACCTTATGTTGCCATCAAAATCCAAACTGCTTGTTTGGATCGATCTGTATTAAAGTGGGAGTCTTCTGTTGTGAGGGACCTGTCAGGTCATCCTTGTTTCCCCAAGTTTTTCTCTTTCCATGAATCCACGTCTTCCGATGACCCAGAATATATCGTCATGGAATATTTATGTGGCGAAGATATGGCCTCGATTAGAAATCGCGCTCGAAGCAAGTCATCTACGGGCTTGGTACCTTTATGCTTGGCGTCGTATCTGGTTCGGGATATGATCCGGGGGTTGCGGGAGATGCATTCGCGAGGGTATGTTCACCGCGATGTGAAACCCTCAAATTTCGTTCGCCGGGATGAGAAGACCACGAAATTTTGTGTAATTGATTTTGGTTTGACGAAAATGGTAAGTACCATCCGTATCGTTTGATCTATTGATGGTTCTGTGACACGGATATGTTGGTGCTCAGTATCGAGACAGTTCGGGTGCTCTACGACCTGAAAAATCGCACGCAGACTTCCGCGGAACCACTGTTTATGCCTCGCCTTTCGTCCATGATGGATTTGATCAATGCCCGCGAGATGATTTGTTGAGTGTGTTACATGTTTTCTTCGATATGGTCATTGGAAAGCTACCGTGGGGTGATGCAGCGCGTAGCAAAGCCAAGGCGACGGTCGCTGCCATGAAGAAGCATATGTATGAGAACCCGGTGGAGTATATTGCATGGATGCGCGAAGAGTTATTGAACAAGGTAAACGTTCATCACAAAATGACGTGTTCAACCACCGTTGATTGTGTGACGTGTGTGTTTAGTCGCCGGTTGGATTTGAAACGAATTTTTCACAACGAACACAGGACGTTTCTCTGTCCATCATTGAGTATTTGAAGGTAGGATATCTGAATAATGCCGATTGACAATCGATCTCTCGTTCTTATGAAATGGTCTCTTCGGTGTAGAACTTGGGTTATGACTCCACGCCTGACTATGATTGGCTGGATGCGCAACTGGCCGAAGCCGTTCCAGAGGTAACCACGCTTCGGTTTTTTGTGCTTGCTGTATGCATTGATGAATATTCTCTTTATTAATGATATAGGCACAACGAATCGATCTTGGAGATTTGAATGTCTCGTTCGATGGGTTCAATTGGCACGAACGCAATTCCCCCAGCGCGACGTTCATGGTTGCCGCCGTTGCGGCAAAGCAAGTTGTTGATTCTTCTGCTGGGCGTCTTTCCAGCCGACCATCGGTTTCAACAATGGCAACTATGCCACCCGTGATCTCGTATGCCGCTGTGGATCCAAACGTATCGAAGCTCAAATCGTATGCGACTGCTTTGGAAAAGTTGCTGCGTGAATCCACTGCCAACTTAGTTACATCAACTGCCTTCACCGGTGACGTGTCCACCCCTGGGCAGAATACCACCGTTGATGAACGGAAAGACATATTCAAGCTGGCCTTACGTTGGGCGAACGTGATGAAGTTAGTCCATCAAATTCCGTTTGAATCGTTGACCATTGACGTGATGGACATTGCTTTGCGGATCGTTCGAAGACATCAGCATTTCTTTGGAGCCTACATTGAAGACGATATGCCTGATCGTTGGGAAGAATTTTGCAGTTGGCAAGAGGTATGTCGTTCATTCATGATCCATGCGTTTTCCGCCGTTCTCTAACACTATTGATCGCATAGATGATCGGCAAAACGTACGAAAAGTATGAGCGGATTTCGTTGGCACTGCAGAGCAAAGACACACCTGCTTTGTCAGAAGACCATGGTGAATCATTGGGAAAGCGAGTGCATGATGAAATTTCGGGGGATGACAATGTTGACAGTATTGATGAAAAGCGATTGAAAACCGAGTAAAAACATGGATTCTGTTTTTGCTGCTCTGTGTTGCGATGGCTCCATCTTATTACTGTTTTTTTTTTTTCGTTTCTGTACGCAATTTGTGTTTCAGCGTAATGACGCGCATTAATCAATGAACATTCCTGCTTTTGATTTAGCATTTCCAGCAGCAGAAGCTACATATGGATACACAATACACATGCAACTGAGTTGTCAGAGTCTGGAATACTCTGGGTTTCCTGTGCGCGAATCTTGGTCTGCCGCCAACCGCCAACCGCAGAAAGTTCTTTCTTTGCCGCAAAGAAAATTCAACAGCCGGCGAGTCCCAACCCAACTGCTGCCCCGAAGCTTGGTTTTCATCATGGACTGTTAGTTGAAGCTGCATATAGTCTTCGTCCTATCACAAACGAATTGGATATTTCTTCATAGTTTTTGTTGTTGTTGTTTGATTGAATAAGTTTACTTGAAAGAAAAATGGCCTTCCCTGCAAAGAAGCACTATAACCGCGCCAATTTTGTCATTTGCCTTGGTGACCAGAGATTAGCCAGAGAAGCTGGTCATGATGACCTCTTTTATTGCGCCCGACCTGGCTGTGGACCATCTTCTGGTCCCCAATGCCAGGATTGTGAAGGGTATTCTTCCAAGAACATTCCTCCATTCATTTGCTTCAACCGCAAAGGATACGAGATGGTTCTCGCTGACGATGGCAAGTACTACTGCGGTAAGCAGTATTCAGGACTCACAGAACTCTTTGGCCTCAATGGAGGTCGCTGTCATCCTTCTAAGAAATGGCAATGCAAGCATTGCGAGGGCTTCTCCGCTGGAAGCAGTGAACCCCCCATGCATGGTCGACATGAACTGTCAGTGCCTGAGAAATGCTCCGCTCAGCCGTTCAAGAACAAATTGAGCAAGAATCATGACATCTAAGTATGGATTAATGACTTCAATAGAGAATGCCAGTCCGTTCTTCAGCAGTTAAACGTTCATTTCATCGCTACCTAGTTTTTCAGGCTTTTTTCTTCGTTTTGGTGTCCCGGTTGTGAAATATTTTTGCATGGATACCTCGTTCATAATTTTTGATCGTCTAGATCGCTAAGTATTAGACTATCTTCTTTCTCTTTTACAAGTCTGTGTTCGGATGTGGTATTTTCAGTTTCGGACGTAATGCACTCGATGTTGTGTTCGCATTATGATGTGGGTCCTTCAGTAATAGGACGTTTGCAGCTCCTGGCCAAGGTTCTCATTAATGGGCTTTGTAAGGTAGACGAGAAGAATTATGGTTGCGGTGACGGAGTGACGGATCCCCTCGGGTCGGGCCAAACAAGATGTGCTCACTGAAAGGCTAACTGAAGTTCACCTCACACAACTGCAGAACTCTTAGTTCCAATGATCTTTAGTGGTCGAATATAATCAAAGACTACGCCTATTAAATGTCAGTTTCTGAGCAAATACCACTAAAGGGAAATCGTTATGCTGGAAATCGATACGTTTGATAAATAAGACTGACATGATGACGATGATGCCGCATCGTGCGAGCCGTTTCTGGCGCACGCACAACAGCTCCAGGCTCGCTCGAGTGGAGCCGTTCGACTCCAAACCGAAGATATCGTACGGATTGTGATCAACCTGTAGTGATTCCATCCCTTGCGACTGAGCGAGTCCTTCTCCATCTTCTTTCATATCACTTGATTACCGCTTCTCTCGGAGAGAGTCGAACGGTGCTTTTCTGTGGATATATTTCTATTCGAATTCTTATCAGACACTCGTTGACCACCATGTCCGGATACGAAGCAGCGCTACGTCGTAATATTGAGGTGATGAACAGCCTGGAGGGTTTCGACATCGTGATGGTGTGTTGCAGCAGCGACAAGCAGGCGCACTACTGGCAACATCGTTTGGAGAAGGGCCGCGGAGCAGTCCTACCGCAATCGGCAATGGTGTTGGCAGTGGAGGAAGATTGGCCTGGTGGAGCGGGCAATGGTAAGGACGATAGTGCACTTGGGATGCGATGTGAGTAGGGATCTGATGGCCGATGGTGCGTTGTGTTGTGTGACAGCGTTGGGTACCCTTTACGCCTTCCAGAAAGCGTCGGCCTTGGCGTTGCAGAAATACAATCGCGACATCTTGGCGGAGCTTCAAGAAGGAAAGATCAGTGTTGGCTTATACCACACGGCGGGAAAAGGCACTCGTTTGGCGCCTCTGCCCGGATCAGAGAACAACAACAAGCCTGGCGTGAAGCTGCCGACGACGATTCCGATCGACGGCGAGGAGGCTCCGATCACGATTTTGGAGGCAGTCATCAAGCAAACGGGCTGCTATGCGAAGTCACGGTTGGGTCGGCTGTCAGTATTTTGGGGCGACCAGGTATTCATTCCCACGGCGGCAGTATCGTATCCTATCAAGTACCACGCGGATATTCTGTGCTCGTTGGGACCGATGATGACGGAGAGCGAATGGGCGGACAAGGGCATGGAGAAGTACGGGTTGATTGCGCAATGCGAAGGCGACAAGGCGGCGCAGGTGGAGAAAGTCAGTCATGCGACGGCAGTGCAGCTGTTGTCGAGTCTGGGCACGATCGAGTCCGTCGGAGTCTCGCTGGGAAGCTTCAGCGTGTCGTGGGAGCTGCTGTCGGCGTTGCTGAAGGAGTTCGCCAGTGAGCTGTCGGCGAAGACGGGCAAGTTGGACTCGGATCCTCATTTGTGGATGCCGATGACGCTATCGAAGGAGGCGTACTTGCACTTGATGGGGCAGAAGGGCGTGCCGGAAGCCAAGTCGTCGTCCCATTTCGATCGCATCCAAGACATGTTGTCGCGGTTCTGGGGAGACTTTCCTCAAAGCACGCTGGGTCTCTTCGGTCCGGTGGATGTCGGCCAAGGCGTATACTGGTGGGACTACGGACAATTGAAGCTGTATCTGAAGAACTCGTTGATGATGACCGAATCGTACGTGGTTGCTGTCTGTTGTGTTGTGCTGTGCGGTGTTTGGTGGATGCGCTAACATCTGTGGGCTGCGATGTTACAGGAGTAAAGAGGCAGAAATGATGCGGCTGTTCTTGGGACTACCGGAAGGTGTCTTTGTCCGTCACTCGAAGGTGGAGAACACGACCGTGGACGAGAGCTCGTGCATTTCGTCGAGTTTGATCGGGTCGGAACAGTAAGTCTTCGGCGCGCTCGCTCTGCAGAACGTTGTTGCTCATCGCTGTGTTGTGCTGTTGTGTGACTTGTGTTGGGCTGTGCTGTTGTGTAGAGGCGACCGAGGGTTTGTACACAACTCCGTACTGTCCAACGTACGATGCAAGTACATCGAGGCAGATCACTGTGTCCTCATCAACGTCACGGCTGACCGCATCATCGCGCCGCCACATTCGATAGTGTACAACTTGATCGCCCAGTCCGACGACGGCGACGCCTCCGACCCGTCGACTCCGAAGTCGTCCGGCGCTGCGTTGGTGCTGCAGCCCGGAGAGGTGCACGTCGGTGTCTTCGACTCCGACGGAAAGCAGCTGATCATGCGGAGTAACACGGACATCGACGGCGGCAAGCACTGGGAGACGCAGGTGGTGGGCAATCCGATGTCGTTCGAGGCGGTGCACGAGTACAATGCGGACGCATGCCCGAAGACGCTAGAGAAGGTGATCGCCGACTCGCACCACGCAGCATGGCGATCGTTGTCGTCGAAGAAGCGGCCGCTGGAAAATGCGGATCGCGTCGATGAGGAGAATTGATCAGCGAGTTTCGTAGAGGTTGCTAATACTGTATTGTGTAAATGTCTTCATTACTCACTTTCACCTTTTCCATTCGGGATTGTTCTCAAACGGTCGGTCGGTTAATCGATACACATGCATTGAAATCCTGGCACTACAATCTAATGGGTGAGGTCTGTAGCACATTATTGGTGTGGCTTTGCTCCTGCTCCTGCTCCGTCACGGCCCAGTAGTCAACCTATGTTGCAGTAGCACACCCGATACCCCGTTTGCAAAGAGAACCGAATGTTTTAAGTGATGGTACAGAGGGACATTTACACATTACAGCACTAGCCACCTCTGTGACTCCGTCTAATACTAATTCTCCTCATCGACGCGATCCGCATTTTCCAGCGGCCGCTTCTTCGACGACAACGATCGCCATGCTGCGTGGTGCGAGTCGGCGATCACCTTCTCTAGCGTCTTCGGGCATGCGTCCGCATTGTACTCGTGCACCGCCTCGAACGACATCGGATTGCCCACCACCTGCGTCTCCCAGTGCTTGCCGCCGTCGATGTCCGTGTTACTCCGCATGATCAGCTGCTTTCCGTCGGAGTCGAAGACACCGACGTGCACCTCTCCGGGCTGCAGCACCAACGCAGCGCCGGACGACTTCGGAGTCGACGGGTCGGAGGCGTCGCCGTCGTCGGACTGGGCGATCAAGTTGTACACTATCGAATGTGGCGGCGCGATGATGCGGTCAGCCGTGACGTTGATGAGGACACAGTGATCTGCCTCGATGTACTTGCATCGTACGTTGGACAGTACGGAGTTGTGTACAAACCCTCGGTCGCCTCTACACAACAGCACAGCCCAACACAAGTCACACAACAGCACAACACAGCGATGAGCAACAACGTTCTGCAGAGCGAGCGCGCCGAAGACTTACTGTTCCGACCCGATCAAACTCGACGAAATGCACGAGCTCTCGTCCACGGTCGTGTTCTCCACCTTCGAGTGACGGACAAAGACACCTTCCGGTAGTCCCAAGAACAGCCGCATCATTTCTGCCTCTTTACTCCTGTAACATCGCAGCCCACAGATGTTAGCGCATCCACCAAACACCGCACAGCACAACACAACAGACAGCAACCACGTACGATTCGGTCATCATCAACGAGTTCTTCAGATACAGCTTCAATTGTCCGTAGTCCCACCAGTATACGCCTTGGCCGACATCCACCGGACCGAAGAGACCCAGCGTGCTTTGAGGAAAGTCTCCCCAGAACCGCGACAACATGTCTTGGATGCGATCGAAATGGGACGACGACTTGGCTTCCGGCACGCCCTTCTGCCCCATCAAGTGCAAGTACGCCTCCTTCGATAGCGTCATCGGCATCCACAAATGAGGATCCGAGTCCAACTTGCCCGTCTTCGCCGACAGCTCACTGGCGAACTCCTTCAGCAACGCCGACAGCAGCTCCCACGACACGCTGAAGCTTCCCAGCGAGACTCCGACGGACTCGATCGTGCCCAGACTCGACAACAGCTGCACTGCCGTCGCATGACTGACTTTCTCCACCTGCGCCGCCTTGTCGCCTTCGCATTGCGCAATCAACCCGTACTTCTCCATGCCCTTGTCCGCCCATTCGCTCTCCGTCATCATCGGTCCCAACGAGCACAGAATATCCGCGTGGTACTTGATAGGATACGATACTGCCGCCGTGGGAATGAATACCTGGTCGCCCCAAAATACTGACAGCCGACCCAACCGTGACTTCGCATAGCAGCCCGTTTGCTTGATGACTGCCTCCAAAATCGTGATCGGAGCCTCCTCGCCGTCGATCGGAATCGTCGTCGGCAGCTTCACGCCAGGCTTGTTGTTGTTCTCTGATCCGGGCAGAGGCGCCAAACGAGTGCCTTTTCCCGCCGTGTGGTATAAGCCAACACTGATCTTTCCTTCTTGAAGCTCCGCCAAGATGTCGCGATTGTATTTCTGCAACGCCAAGGCCGACGCTTTCTGGAAGGCGTAAAGGGTACCCAACGCTGTCACACAACACAACGCACCATCGGCCATCAGATCCCTACTCACATCGCATCCCAAGTGCACTATCGTCCTTACCATTGCCCGCTCCACCAGGCCAATCTTCCTCCACTGCCAACACCATTGCCGATTGCGGTAGGACTGCTCCGCGGCCCTTCTCCAAACGATGTTGCCAGTAGTGCGCCTGCTTGTCGCTGCTGCAACACACCATCACGATGTCGAAACCCTCCAGGCTGTTCATCACCTCAATATTACGACGTAGCGCTGCTTCGTATCCGGACATGGTGGTCAACGAGTGTCTGATAAGAATTCGAATAGAAATATATCCACAGAAAAGCACCGTTCGACTCTCTCCGAGAGAAGCGGTAATCAAGTGATATGAAAGAAGATGGAGAAGGACTCGCTCAGTCGCAAGGGATGGAATCACTACAGGTTGATCACAATCCGTACGATATCTTCGGTTTGGAGTCAAGCGCTGAACGGCTCCATGATGCTCCGTGCAACGGACACACAATTCCTGATCGGAAGCTCTGGTGGAAGACCGCAGACAAACGAGTTTTGTCCGCACTTTCGTCGAGAATTCTGCTGTGAGCTTCCGTGGCGGATGGTCTGTCCGTCGGTTTGTAGACGTTACGACGTTGGTTTGTTGATTGAAAAACAGGCACCAGATGAAAGAGGAAAGAACAGCGGAAAAGTTGTCACTCGGCGACGAGATTATATTATTGGGCAGCTACTGTTGTTTCTCATCCTAGCGTTTATTTTTCCCTTTCGAAGAGGATATCAAGGTTGTCATGAAAGGATCAAATTTGAATCAGTCGTTGGTGCAACGTTTGAGGGATAACACAATCGCCTATGGTGGCATTCACTATCTTGATGTCGCCAACAGTAACATAGGTCCTCGAGAGATATCGGGTCTTGGGGATGTCATGAGAATCAATGGAGTTGGCGGAAATGATGGGTCGCCGATTATCAGTATTGATTTCACGAATAACCCTTTGTGTGGGTTAAACTCCAGAAGCAAAGGAATTTATGATGAAAGCGGTCTAACTGACTTTTG
>SMOI01000054.1:0-55144 GCA_008000375.1 Poteriospumella lacustris
ACCCTAACCCTAACCCTAACCCTAACCCTAACCCTAACCCTAACCCTAACCCTAACCCTAACCCTAACCCTAACCCTGGACGACTTGTAATTCGTTTTACATGATCATAATCGGTTAGGTCAAAGAAAGTTCCAGCAATTGACCAGCCGCAACGAAATCGCTATCTTATATATACGAGCAACTGCGTCAGTGACTGACAGACCTTGAACCACGGATCACTTCCAAAAGATACTTCCAATCAAGCAGAAGGTAGAACAGCAGCACGCAGATGAGGAGATGTTCAAACATAGTCATTCCCCAAACCTTCCGACCAAACGAAATTGTCTTGCTTGTTGATTGTAATAGGAAGTAGGCTTTTCAACTCGGACCGATCATCGGTAATACATACGGCGGTGTCAGACTTCAGAACGGCCGGGAGTATATGCTCAGGAACATGCACATCAAGCGGACTTTCATTCACTTCTTTCACTGCCAGCCTTCGAGTGACATACAGCCCTGCTGGGTCATCACTTTCGACAATCACATCCGGCATTAGTGGCGGTACCACGACATGTTGAGCTTCGATAACTGCAGCAACTACCTGCCGCTTCGTTCGAGATATTCCACTTGGTACTGAGGTCTGCCGCGACAAACTCAGGTCGTTGTCGTGTGATGGAGAAGATAAGCTTAAAACACCCGGTTGCACAGCACTTCTGTTGCTTGTCGAAGTGTGAACAAGAACCGGTTGGGAAAGCTGCGATCGTTCGTACGCGGGAGTATCCATTCCATGTGTTTGAAGGGAAAACAGTACCCCGATCCTCAGATCAGGTTCGTTCTCCAACACATTTAAAGGCAACAAATTTGTGACAGCATAATGCGTATCAGGACCGGCGTACAACAAGGTCCAACGTCGAAAATCTGGAAGAGTGGTAGGTGTACATGGGCTTTGCTTTGCACTGAGACTGGTAACTTCGCCACGAGTGAAATCGAGCCGAGGAAGTTCTGATGGATTCCCAACGCTTCCAAGACAATCCTGGGTTGGTCCCTGCGACGATGCAGATAAACTTTGATTCGACACTTCAGATTCATCGTGAACCTCTTCTGGTGGCTTGCTTGGTCGATGCACACGTCGAATGCGATGCCTGCTAACAAGCGTCTCCAGCGACTTGTCAGTGTACTTGACAGTAAATCGCCCCGGTCGTGAAGATAAAGGCGATGACTTCAAGATGACCCCTCGATACCGAGGCGATTCATCGTCAAAAAATAGGTCGCATTCCTCGAACGCCTGCTCGTGATAGTTCAGCCTGCTTTCCGATACAGAAGGGTCGCCACACATTGGCCGGAGAGATATACGAGGGCGAACCACGTCCTTCGGAAGGACATCGACTACATCACCCGGAAGAAGGCTCTCGAAACCAACGCACCCGTACAAATAATACGTAAGAAAGGAGGCGGCCCCACGATGTTCAGACGTCGAAATGGCTGCCAAAAGAGACGACACGTCCGACTCCTTGTCGTCCGAACTGCGTTCCGGAGAAGAACCGTGCGGCATTGTCAACTTCGAGCGAATTGGAGCCGGGAGAGGTACAGAAGGCATTGACTCTTTGTGAGACAAGACGGTCTTGTTGCCGTTAACTGCGCGCCTCAGAAGATCGATCGCCGTCGCGGGATCCATAAATGTATTCGCTGCTCGTGTCGTGTGGTCGGAGCGATGAGATCGGTTAAAGCGTAACCGCCGCAGCGTCACTGCCGCGACGTCGATCAAATCGTCCCAGATGAGCCAAACACTGTGCGCATTGACACGGTTGCTGTCTACACGCACAGGCCCAGGTCGGGAGAGCGGTGGTATTCGGGATCGGTAGTCCTCAAAACTCATCAGTCGCACCTCGCGCAGACGCGCTTCTGCTTCAATACGCTGCGCCTCTCGAATCGCATGGAGAGACACCAGCGCTTCCATCTGCAGGCGCGCTTCCTCTCTTTTGCGAAACAGCTCCAACGATGCGTAGTAATTCCTCCGCCAACGCGCATTCTTGACAGCCTGAGTCTCCAGATCCAGAACCATGCAGCTCGCGGGCTGAAGAGCCCTCTGAATTCGCTCTAGGGACACCGTCGCAGTAGACGCACCAGCGCCACCGAGGAGATCGGTCTCTTCCGCGCCGCTGTTCGCAAATATGGCGCCGCCCACAAACAGCAGCCGTTGACCGAGGCGGGTCAGCGCAAACCCGGCGCAACCCTCGAGAAGCCCGTGACTCCCGACGACTTCGGTTCCTTGCGCACTGTCGGTCGAAACAGAAGAAACAGGCGACGGATCAAAACTGCTCTGGCACGTCTCCGCAACGCTGTGAAGGTGTTTGCTCCGACGAGAGGAATCCAACAGGGACACGACCTTCCTTCCTGGCACAAAACTCGGCAACGTTTCCACGGAAGGAGCAGACGCGATCGACGCCGACATGGACTCCAACGCCCCACGATTCTCTGGTGCTCCAGCCGCCGGTCTTTGTCGATACGAGCGATGCAACGTCTCCAGCCGCCACCGACAAACATCACAGAACACTCGGGCTTGGCGGACCTCCAAGATATCGTCCAAACCCAGCGCGCCTCCATTGCGTTGAGAAAGATGCCGCGTTCGACCCAAGAGAGCAACAGCCGATTGCTCCAACGAGTCCAGGTGTGCTTTCGCACGCAAATACTCTGCCTTGGCCATAGCTAGTGTTTGCGTTTGGTACAGGCGCGAATTGACCGCGGCAGGTCGTGTCCAGACCATGGTGCGCAGGTCCAGCAGAAAAATATTCATTTCTTGGGCTCCGCGGGAGGCCGGCGGTGGCATCGTCGAATGGCTGCTCAAGTGCAGCGTCGGAGGTCCCGACGGCGCCAAATGCCGCAGAGACGTAGGCTCAATGCCCCCGGCCACCAACAAGAACCGAGCCTCGCCCAGGTGCTGAAGAACACACGCGCCGAAATGCATTCGAGCAGAAGGGTGAAACTTCCCGGCGCCGTTGAGTCCCGCGGAGCGACCCAGTTGGGACACCTCCCAGTTCAGAGTGGCACCGCCCTCTTCCTCCTCCTCTGCCTCAGGGACGGCATCCGTGCGTGCTCGGGACACAGATGCCCCGTTAAACACACGTGGCAACCGAAGCCAATGGACGTCCAACAGGGCATCGCTGTGTCGAGCGGCGTTCGTCATGTGTCGACCCGACAGCTTCCATTGCTGCGTCGCACGGTGAAGCTTGAATGCATCCACAAGCAACTGCTCGGCACGACGCGTGTCTCTCTCGCGAAGGGCAAGCAAAGCCGCAACGGCACCAGCCTCGTGCAGCCACGAAGTCAGCGCTTCGGCCGCGTCATTGGAAATACGCCCGTCTCTTGCGCTGCTTCTGAGGTCTTGTTGAAGGCGCAGGCGCAGCTGAGCGCTGGACAAGACCGACGACAAGTTTTCTTGCAAGTAGCAGCGCTGCAGTTGGCTCGCCAGCGCAAGCAAAGACGCAGACTCTTGGGCCGACGCCTCTGAACCGACTGCGATCTCAGAGGACGGCGAGACGTGGCAGCCCCCCAGAACGAGAATGAATCTCTCTTCTTCGTGAGCACTGCCTGATGCATTAAATCCATCAGAGACGCCAAGGCGCAACTGCGAAGGAAGGCCCGGAGGTTGTCTCTTGCGCTGCAACAGAGTCATGCTGTGGCCATAGCGTGCCACAGGTGTGTCGCCTGCAGCTGCGCACCGTTCCCACCTGCCCTCGAACCGTGGAAAAGCCCGTTTCCGTTGAGCAACTGAAGAGGTTGCTCGACTCGCCCCTTGGGCGTCTCTACGCTTCACTAACAAAGCGAGTCGTTCCTCCGGGCTCAGCTCTTCCTCCAAACGAACGTTTCTTTCGATGTCGATTGGGTCGTCGTCCAATTCCTCCGGCGATGATTGACCGCCTCCTTCGCCTCCGTCGCCACAATCGACTGTATCGGGGGTCCGGGAAGCTTCCAACGGTGCCTCGGCAGTGGCATCGACGGGCTCGTCAACAAAGTGCAGCCGAAATCGCCACAAATCGTTGAAGTTGTCTGTGCCGTTCGTGCCGCCAAAGAGGTAAATGCTTCGTCTTGAGCGGTTCTGCAGGCTGTAGAGCCTGTAATATGAGGACGCTCTGTCCTCCGCGATCTCCGCGGCAATCCCGGCATCTTCGGCGTCGGCGGTTGTTGAGACGTCGATGTCGGAGCAACAGGCGGTGAAGAATCGCGCAGGAGGAGACGCCGGGCTGGTCGCGGCTGTGTCGATAAACGTCCATCGCCCACTGCGGATGTCAAACAGCCACGTATCATGGAAAACGCGCCCCCGCTCACCGCGTCCGCCAAACAGGATCATACAATCTTTGGTTACAGCTGCTGCTCCGTGCCCGTACCGCGGGGACGGCCACGTCTTTTGCCCCGCCGGTTGGCTTCCTCGCAAAGTCAACCACGATTGCGTCGCCATGTCGTACGCTTTAACATCATTCAAATACGACAACTCTCCGTCTTCCAGCGGGTTTTTCCCACCTTTTGTCCGGATACCTCCGAACACCACCACGAAACCGTCAAGAAGAACCGACGAATGCCAAACGCGGTCGTTGGGCGATGATAACTTGGCAGTGCTTGAGCCAATCTGGTCGATATGGCGTTCCTCGAGAGGGATCCAGGCCATGTGCTCCAAACATATTTCATCGTCCGACTTGACATCCGCACTGACCGCTCGACCGACAACATCATCGACGGTTTCCGAAATTTCTTCTCGTAGTCCGTTCTCAGCACTTTGTTGGGCAATGTAGACGTCTTCTTCGTGACGGCGTATCCATCCTGCGGTGTGCTCACATGTTCCCATTCGCAATGTGCAGACTAAACATCTCTCGAAATCGTCGTCAAATGAACTACGAGCCAGCTGGTCTTTCTGTTCCTGGCTCTTTTTCTTCTCTTCGATCTGAAAAAATGGCGACTTAGTGACGACGCATTATTTCGAAACTCAACTGTTTCACAATACCTCATCCAGCCATTGGATACTGTCAACCATCTCCACGATGGAGGGTCGAATTGGACTGAGGTTCTCCAATGACTCCATTTGGTGCACCCTCACTCATCAATGGTCAGTTCTGAACTTGCTGTGATCCCCAAATTGCCTTTTCCGTTGACTGGTGTAAACTGGTGTGTATTTCGTCTCCAATCAGCTTGAAATACAGTGACAACTAATGTAAAATTGAGCAGTTTGGAGTTTGGAAGGATCACGTCGTCGTAGACGAAACGCTCTCTCGTCGTCACCTTCTCGATCGATCCGCTGAGACGCTGGACACGTTCGTTGATTGATCATCAAAAGACCTTACTGGTTTGTTGTTATGACCGCTGTCGAAGGTGTACTGCTCACAACAAAGTCATAAGTGAGTTGCAAACACACACGCACATTTTTCTTTCATTTTCGATTAAACAGCTGAAATGTCGGGAGCCTCGGGTCCATCATTGGAAGAAATTCAAATGCAGCAACAGCAGGTAGTGATTGCTTAGAACCAAGCGACTTCGTGTTTCTAACAAGCGCTAAACTCACACAAACAGCAAGCTGCAATGGTGGAGCGACGAAAAATGATATTGGATCAAATTTTGGAACCCGCTGCGCGGGAGAGGTGGGTTTTTTGCTGCCATTGACTATCCATCCGTTCTTGCCTGACTCCTGCGGCACAGATTATCGCGCTTAAGCCTTGTTCGAGCTGACACTGCTCGAGCGGTAGAAGATGCCCTCATCACCGGTGCAACTAATGGCCGAATTCAGACGAAACTCACTGAGCCTCAATTGATTGCAATGCTCGAGCAGTACGGCGGCGCGGGCAACAACAGCGAAGGACCTGGTGGAAAACGCGGTGTTGTCATCCAAAGGCGTCGCTACAATGGCTTGGATGGAGATGATGAAGATAACGATGACGACCTCATGTGAACTGCCTCTCATCGCGCTAAATCGCTGACTATGTAACGGAGAAATGCGTGTGAAAGCGTACTTAACGAACAATAACGATGCTGGGCTGTCATGATTGTCGCCGAGCTGTTTCTACGACGAAGCGAACGCACTACAGATTTGCGGAATCTTCTGTAACTGGAGTAGCAGTCTGGTCGGAGCTTGTTGAGGCTTTCTTCGTTCTCTTCTCTTTCCTCTGCTGACTCTTCGAGCGGGGGGCACTTTGCGGAGCATCTGGAGCAGGACCTGCATCCGCACCGAATGGCGGCGACTGGCCTTCTTTTGAAATTCGCTTCAAGCGATCGACGTTCTCCCTTTGGCGAGCAAGGCGCTCAAGTTCATCGTCAGCATGCGGTTCAGTGTGGAGCCCCAGAGCGGCGATGGGAGAAACGGTGGTCAGACTGACGCCTACCCCAGAGCCGACGCTGGTGGTTCTACGATTCTCCCCATCAGGATCGACTGTCGAGGCTCGAACTTCATCTCTCGACAGCACTCGAGACCACGACCCTCGTCCAGCCATCGAGTCAGTCGTCGGCGAGTTTTCCGAGGAAGACTCCGCATGAAGAGCGGAAATGGTGACGGACCCAGAGGCCAGAGCCAGCCCTGCTGGCGACTTTACGCCAGAGACCACCTCTCCCCTCTCGGTATTGCTGCGGGAGGTGTGAGAGAATCGGGTAGAATCGAATGGTTCCGCGTCCAGGCGGGAAGTGGCCCGAGCCTTTTCTTCGTCCAAAGCCTTCCTAGCGTACCACGCGGCCATGAAGCCTCCGAGAATGGTCCACAAGAGCCAGAGTTGACTGACGAACATTGTCAACCTCAGGCCACCGGATTGATGGCGGCATTGGTCTGAGGCGGCGATATTGTCATCGTCGGCGTCCGCGGGTGCGACGCAATTGGGGGCCAGTGTATCCTTCACCAACCCAATGATCACCGGAGCAGGAACGTCGCCGAATGCGTGGAGGCAGACGATATTCATAGCAATCGCGAATGATCGGTAGGTCGACGGCACAGCTAGCATGACTGCCATGTTCATCGCAGGATTGACCGTCAGAACAACTCCAGATCCGACTCCCAACACAAACAAAAACGCTCCGCGGTTGTCGATCACGATGCAGATGCAGAGCAAGAACGTCCCGATGACGGTAAACACGGCGATGAAAATGGACAGGCGGTAAAGAGCAAGAGAATTGTGTCGAGGATCCGACGAGTTCATCAGGTCCTCTGCGACAATATGCCCATGAGAGTCCGTGGGCGGTTCGTTGGGGTGATTCAGATGTGTCGGTGGAACCGTCGACACATCGTCCGCAGGGCGAGACAAAAAGTAGTCCACCATGACGCCGCCAAAGGGGGTGGCGATCATTCCAGCTATAGAAATGATGATTCCAAACACTGTTGACGCCTCTGTCTCCGTGTCGAAAAACCCCAAACCCATAACAAAAGCCGCCCCGAACGTGGATATACCAATGAGTACTGCTGCCTGTGCTGCGGTTGCCACGGTGATCCATATCCAAACTGGTCGCTTTACTACGCCCATGAGCTCCTCGACGATGGTGGGTTTGTGTGCAACAATGGCTGACGCCGCGGATGCTGAAGAAACGACGCGCCATCCTTCTTCAGTGTCGGGATCTCGGCCGTGGGTTGCCGCGACCGGATTCGACAGAACATCGCCCGGCGTGCCAGATGGAGTCGGAGACTCGGGTGCGATCGATTCCGTTACGAATTCATTCTCAATTAACGACGCCCTCTGTTCCTTTTCCAACTCACTGCGGTCCGTATCGCAGGGGAAGTACTTCGCAATGTGAAACATGAAGAACACGAATGGAATCATCGCCAACCCCTCGAACCAGAAGGCGAACTGCCAACCAATAGCCTCTGCGATAATCGCAGAATAGGCATATCCAATCGCGGTTCCCACAGGAATGGCAGTATAGAAGATTCCCAGCCACATTCCTCTCTGGTTGGGCTTCGCAGTCGATTGGATCCACGGCGGAATCGTGCATTGCATACTCGCCTCTCCAAACCCAGAAAAGATTCTGGCAAACAGAAGAAACGTGTAGCTGCCGGAGTAAAACGCGATGCCTGATACAAGAACCGCAACAACCCAAATAGAGCAACCAATGCCAGTTCTATAACACGTGGACGATCAATAATAGATGAGCGAAACAAAACAAAAAGCAGAGTCAGGCACAACGTACAACGTGAAGCGACTGTGACTGTGAATCATATGACTGAATAGAACTGATCCTGCCATAAAACCAATAATGAAGGACGACTGCAGAAGTCCCAAATACACGTCTGGCTTGTCAGTATCGACATCCTTTTGAATGAAGTCGTTGATTTCAATTGACGCTCCCGGGATAATTCCACGATCAATGTAGTTCAATAGATTCACAATCGATATCAATGTGAAAAGGAATGTCGGCTTTAAGTACCACTTGTCTTTCATTTCGGTCTGTTGTTGCGGGATGTTGGATCACGAAGCCGACCAGAACTCGGACGTTCAGAGAACAGAAAGCTAAAATAGACTGCGCCTTGTAGATGATTTCCTCTTTGTGCTCACAGACATGCAGCATATCTATGTAAAGAAGATTGATGTGCTGTAAGCCATAAGTAGCCCATAGCTGCCAAATCGTAATCTTGATCTGGATCTGTCCACTGGGAGCCGACAGAGGCCCGAGAAGTTGAAGAGAAAAAGCCGTGAAGCCTGCCCCGATGAACTGGAAAAGCGGTACAAAATCTTGGGAACCCTGAAAACTTCTCTCGTGTACAACCCAGTCATTGACCCTACGGCGGTGTTTCGCACCCACTAATAACATTTACAAAGCGTGATTCATCAACGAATCATGAAATGGGCGATATACATGCGCGGATCAAACCACGGGAGAAAGAGGAGGGTTCACAGATCTGAGGACGCTAACAGAGTGGTCTGATCAGTCGCCGGGCGCGAGCCCGAGAGCCAAGCAAACCAGCTCCTGCTTCCCTCGCTGTTTCCATCGCTCTTGTCGCTCTTGCCACTAACACTGCGAGAGTCAGCCTCGGGGTCCTCGCTGCCGTTGAAATTGGGTCTTTCAACCCCGTGGCTGTCGAGCGGGGGGACCTTGTCCCCGTTCAGCACGTATTGTGCCACGTAATCCTCTGGGTAGGAACCCATAACAAAATATGCCGACCCGATAGTATAGGCAAGAGACTCAATAAACCTGCAGCAGAAGCAAAGTCAGACAACACAGAGAGGTGCGTCGACGGGCGACTTACGATGTCCCGAAGATGAACTGCCGAAGAGAGTTGCCCTCCGCAACCGCCACGAAAAACAAAACGAAGCAAGCGAAAGTACCCAGCTCGCAACTCCAAAGGAATAACCAAGACCCTCCCAGCCAATCGTTCATAAAGTGATGCCTTCGCCAAGGCTCCGAGACGCAGCAACACAGATACTTCGAGGCAGGGTACAGCAAGTCGGTGTGTTTCGACGTGTCGCTCGGGTAGCATGCTCGAACGAACAGAAGAGATCCCAAGCAGGCCAATACGGACATGGCCAGAGCGGCCAGGTAGGTCAAATTTCTTTGATATGCCGAATTACTCAGATAGCACAAACAGTACGGGACGAAAGGCACGCAGGCCCCAAAGAAGAGCCAAGACGCCAGCAGCTCGTCGCTCTGTTGCAAATGTCAATTATTTCTACACAGCAACAAGATCAGCAAACCAATTCGTTACCTGAAAGTGATAATACCCGTAGAAGATGGGCTTCATTGGGGGGTCTTCGTGAAAGGCGCGAACGAACGCCAGAGAACCCAAAGTCGAAAAAATGCCCGATATCGTGAGTAGAATCCAGCTGGCCGCGAAGGTTGGCCGCGGCAGCTGTGAATCGTCATTATCCAGCATCTGCTCCGTATGCCATTCCATAGCATTAATAACAACTATCAATGACGTCAGAGTGACACCAACGGATCCGATGACGAACCACCATGAGCCGTGGATCAAGTCGTTGTCGCCAACCACCGGAAGAGATTTCATGACGCAGCGTTTCGCTAATATGCGCTCTCTTTTGGAGCGCTTATCATGGGAATCCATAGCCCTCCCTACCGCACGCCGCATTGTAGATTGATTTTTCTTTGGCATGAAAACGCGAACAATGCTGCTATGGAGCGGCTTCTGCACTCGAACCGACGTAGTAGCATGGGACCCGACGTTATGCTTCACGGCAACCGACTGCAATACATTTAAAAATCGATCGATTTCGTCAGGAGGACCGATTATTCGAAAATACGTCTCTATTTTGTCCAGCGTATGACATTTGACTTTCAATCCTCGTGTAGCTTCTTCACCACCTTCGTTTTCAATCAACACCACTTCGATTTCATTGAGAAGACATTGGTGGTGGTGAGGGATATAGTCCGGGCGATTAGGTCGGGCATATGTCAATATTCCATCCGAATATATCTTGACAACTCGAGATGACCATGGCTTCCACACCAAGGTCATGCGAAATCCGCGCTCGTGAATTGCGGAGAACATCAAACTATGATTCTCATAAACGATTGTCGCAATTGTACCATCGTCAGGATCCAGGAAGTTTCGGCGCTTTCCACTGGAAGCCGCTGAAGGAGCCGATTCTGAGGGAGTGGTGACTTTTGACCCTTTTTCATCGTCGGTGCATCGTCCATTCTCTTGTGGAACGCTACGATACGATTTCGACCCTTGGGACATCTAGGTTGAGATACTGACACTGATCGACGCCACCATTGACAAGTGGATGGAGAACAATGCGATGTGGTGAGGAACCAAGCAGTTGAACTGGAACTACCTGCAGTTTTGTGGGCGGGTCGGTGGCGGGGTGCTTCCTAACGAGAACCACTCCCAAACGCCAACAGATTCCCCACACTTTGGGGTCCCTCCCTGTGATGATGACGACGACACCTGACGACGTCGTTGCCAAAAGAAAAAACGACGGGTGATGGGTTTAGTTCGTTAACGTTATTCATCTGCATCGTTGTTGAGCACCACAACGCACGAAACACACCAATCGAAGCGTCTACAATCTCGATCTGAGCGACAAAAATGCGCAGGTTTTTCTTGCCAAAACCTGTTCCACCAAAAGACGCCAACGAATCATCGGACAACGCTTCTGTTCCGTCGTCATCGTCTCCTAAAAGAAACATCGCTCCCAACAACGAATCAAGCACTGATGTTGATAATACCTGCAAAAGCCCGCCTCACTCTTTTGTTCCACCTCCCCCGTCAATGAGAGATGAGGGACGACAATGGACATCCGTTATTCCAGACTATGACTCTATTTTACTGGACGAGGACATTGCTGCCGCGAAAGATCCGACGGAACGGCTGTTGAATTGGACAATTCATAATGGGATGATGTGCCGCTTTCGAACACCCACTACCGTCAAATACTCTCGAGTTATTGCCTTCGATTTAGACCACACCATAATTGTCCCAAAGTCCAATGGCCGCTTCGCCCAAAGCAGCGATGATTGGAAGTTTTGGCACAGCGAAGTCCCCAGAACCATCTCTTCCCTTTTTGCAGAAGGCTATGGGATTGTTTTTCTGAGCAATCAACAGGGCCTTGGCGGCTCCCAAAACCATAAAGTGTCTGAATTTCAGCGAAAAGTGGATGCCGTGATCGACGCTCTTGGCGTCCCTGTGGATTTTCTGTGTGCTATTGACGACAACCGCTTCCGCAAACCACTCACCGGGATGTGGGAATTCTATCGGTGTGCTCGCGGAGATGATGGAATGAGCGCCGCCTTCGTTGGCGATGCGGCTGGTCGGCCCCAACATGGTACGAGAGCGAAAGATTTTTCCGATTCAGATCTAAAGTTTGCGCGGAACATGGGAATGCCGGTATGTTGTGCTCCGCTGTTTGAGCGTTTGACATTATGGTAACGAACTCATTCCGCTGTAGTTTTACACCCCAGAGAAACTGTTTCTACACTCTTCTCAACGAATCCATTCGGAATTTCCCGCGGAGCTTAGCGAACCGCGTCTCATTGATCAGCTTCGCAAGTTTCGGAAGCGCTCTTACAACGATATGTCGAGTGTTCTTGACTCCACCAACGATAACGTGTCCGATGAACAACTAGTGCCCCCATCGTGTGCAGGAAAACAAGAACTGCTGCTTCTCGTAGCTGCGCCAGCATCGGGTAAATCCCGGATAGCATTGATACTTGAGAGAGATCATTCTTATGCTCGAGTGAATCGTGATGAACTGGGGTCCATGGATGCATGTCTGTCTGCTGCGCGAGCGGCTTTAAGAGAGGGAAGGAGCGTGGTCGTGGACAACGTCAATATGAATAAGGCATCGCGAAAGCCGTGGGCAAGTTTGGTGAAGGAAATTGGCAGCCCTTTGCTGTTTCGAGCTCTGGTGCTTGACGTTGCCAAGGACGTATGTCTTCAGTTGAATAAATATCGAGCCGCCGACCCACAGACAAGAAAGCCAGACCAGCGGTCCGTTCCAACGGTAAGAATAATCGTTTTCTACCACGCACCGTTTGTGCTTAAATCTGTATCCAGGTGGTGATTCATAGTTTTTTCAAGAACAAAGAGATGCCCGGTGCGAACGAAGGATTTCATAGAATCGATACGATCTCGTGGACGCCAGTGGAACCTTCTCATGGAACTGGCCAGCGTCTAATGCGGATGTATTTGTAGTAGTCGCGTCAAGATGAAACGTTGAGAGATGGCTGCATGACGGGTGGGAAGTAGTTAATGTGACTCTTAGAAACCGACGTGTACAGCTGCACAAGTTACTTCCTTTCATCTACTGCCGCTTTAATCTCGTCGAACTAAAAGGACACACGGTTTCACATAAAATGAAGCAAACCAATGGGGTGTCTGTTCAACTCAGCCTACCTGTTCCGCCAACTGAGACCATTGATCGATGTTGAGGGCAATTCCTTTTGAGCCTGGTTTATGCTCGCCAGTTGTTTTGTCTTCATAGAACTCGCGAATATTCACCAATACCCGGCCTTTGAAAACGCTAACCGTGACCTTCTTCATGTTTCCAATGTCAAAAACCTTATCATCGCTCGACTTTCCGACAATTTTTGTGGTTTTGGTGGTCGACGCAGATGTTTTTGATTTCTTTTGGACTTCCTCGCTTTCAAGGTCTGCATCGTCATCCTCCTGCAATCGTCGTTTGGAACTCATATTCGTTTACTGCAAAAATGGATTGGAAATGAAGAACTGATCGTTGAAGACCTTTGATTTCTGCTTTCGTGGCCTATAATCCATATTCACTGACGACGATGGTCTCTGCTGGTCGGTGGCGAATGAAGTGACGAGATGATGACGCGAGGCCTGCCCTTGTACTTTAGGCATCCCCATCTATGACTAGATTACTCTATAACGTCCCTGTAGATGTACAGGGAGAGCTTCGTTTGCCCTTTGGCCCTGTGGCTCTTTGGCCTGTGGCCCTTTGGACAAAAGATAGATACTAGAACTCGAACTGGTCTGAAGATATCACAAGTTGAATGCACTGAAACAAGAACATCCTAAGATCTTATGACAGAACGAACGGTCCAAGGTTCCCCTCCAGTTCACAAATATGGAAGTTAATTCGGCGGAAGATGTTTTGAGGGAAGCCAAAAGCATATTTCAGCGATCGTTTGTGGCAATGACTCAGAATGTGTCCTTTCCCTCTGCAGCATCAATATTTATCCCGATTTGTTGGCTGGGACTGGCCAACAGGCTCCGAATGTTGACGGGGGTGTTGATGATTGCACAACGATACAATATGCATGTTGTTGCGGCATGGCATCGAGATGGTGCTTGCAATGCAAGCTTTCATTCAATTTTATCGACAACTGGTGATCTTTCTGATCTGCTGACCGTGATCGATGTTGCAAGTCCGTGTATTCCCGACAATGAATATCAAGGCGCATTGGTGAGTATTGGGCGGGACTACCTTGAACCGAATGGGGCCTCGTGGCTGTTCTATTCTCCATCTCGCTTCTTAGTTGACCCAGATCATTTCTATGGCCATAATGTCGTATTCTTTTTCACGAGAACTGTCCATGCCTTCACAGATTCTTCGTGTGATGACTATTTGGCTTTAAAGCGATGGTTTTACTCTTGTCTTGAACCGGGCCCGGTCGTCAGACCGCTTCTCCAACATCTAGAATCATCACATTCGAAGTTTATGACGTCTGTAGCAACGGATACGATCTCGATTGGTGTTCATTTGCGAATATTCGAAGAATCGTTTGATTGGGCGATGGTTGCTCCGCGACATGAGGCTACAGAAGCAGATTTACCAATCTCTTCTGGTGGAAACGGCGAAGAGTCTCCTCTTGTCGTGAGAAGTACGTCTCATGTGCATGTCGTGAAGAAGGCTGAAACTTTTGATCGCGCAGTATCCGATCCCACAACGCGAACCATTAGAAACGCAGTAAATAACCTCCGCCAGCTCCACGGCCAGAAGCGAGTACAAGTGTTTGTGGCGTCCAACAGTGTGCAAGCGAAAGAGAAGTTGCTGCATGAGCTAGGGGAAGAGAATGTGCTGGTCTTGCTTCCTTCGGATCCTTTGTTGTCGAGTCGCAATTCGCCTTACGCTGTTAGCCTTGCGGTTGTGGAGTTCTTTCTTTTGAGCAAGTCAAGCATCATTATTCACTCGCACGCCTCTTCGTTCGCGAGGGAGGCAGCAGCCGTTCGCACCATTCCGCTTTTGGATTTGGTGTCACCCATAGATGTCCCTCCCCTGCTGTTTGTGACTATGGCACCCACCATGCCGATGTGTGCACTTCCAGAGTTTATTCGGGAGCAGAATTATCTTCGTTCACAAACTTCTGCGCTTATCAAGAATCGTCAGTGTTATTGGGAAGATGGTGGTCGTCAGATGTGTTCCCTACGGTATTTCGTCTGTCCTTGTCAAGATAACGATGTACTCCAGTCTGTTGGTGCTCTTTGTCCAGTACCATATGGTCAATCGGCAATCATCGACCACAGCTGCACAGTAGTCACGGCGGAGTCTACAGGTCATTCCATCTGAGGACCATCCGTCAGATAAAGCGGCGTTTGCTACAGTTTTGTGCTCTCGGCCACCTCAGTAGACGACATGTTACCCTCACTGCAAATCACGTCATGCCTCGGCTAAGGCTACCTAATTAAAGCAACGCTTGAACTCTGTATAGTGGCTGTTTCACTGTTTTCGATAATCGAATTGACAATTGGAAAACGAAGAACAAATGATTGTACTGTACATAAAACATCGTCGCCGCGTCTCGCTCCGGAAATACGTTTTTCTTTGTCGTTGGAAGTGCGGAAGTACGACCTTATCCGCTTCACGATGCAAAGTCGCCAACTGAACCGCAAACCTTCGTCTTTAAACCATAAACTATTACATGCGGAGACAGAAGGCAGAAGACCAACTTGTTGGGTTGGGACATCACCAACGAGTTTGGTGAGAAAAATCGGCATGAGCGAAAGTGTGGCAACGAAGAGCCACTTGGCTTCTCCCAGCCGACCGGTTCCCACAGATCTCCGAAAATAATGGTCACGAGCGCCAAGATTCGGTCGATTGCTGTGCAAATGTCATATTTGATATCCTTTATCAACTTATGAAATACTGTGCAAGTTTCTGTTGGAAGTCTATCGTGGGTCATGGAGTTGGTTGAGGACCTGCTCCACTCTGTCGAAATAGAGTTCGACATCACTATTCTGTTCGCTGTCGAAGCAGGAAGTCGGGCGACAGGATTGCACTCACATGTGTCTGATTTTGATGTCCGCTTCGTCTTCTACCACAACTCTAAAGCGAAATACCTCAGTCTATGCGACCCGGCGGAATGTTTATCTGGATTCAGCCACGACAGAATCATCGACTGGCAGGGGTGGGATGTCCGAAAGAGCCTCAAACTGATACGACAAACGAATCCCACAGCAGTGGAATGGGTTTACTCCCCTATTGTGTACATCTGTCGACGCGACGTTGTCGATTTCGCAGCGGAATGCCGCCACATCGTTGAGATCCAAAAGCATCGAGTCCCTTTGGTGTTTCACTCCGCAGCAATGGCTCGTAAAGTGTTTGTGTCTGAGATCGATGGACAGCTGCGTGTTTCGACGAAGAAGTATCTGGCTGTGGTGAGGGGAGTGTTGATGATCGAGTGGCAGTTCTTCGAATCGTCAAAGGGCGACGATCACTGTGCCTCCGTACTGCTTGATCTCGACTTTCGAAGTGTACTCACTGCAGTGTCGACGGCGATACCTCAACCTTGTGTTTCTTGGATTGTGCATGCGGCGGAATTGAAGCGTCAAGTTGTGGAGGAGATGGACAGGGTCCCTGTCCTGGACGAGTGGATTCGGAGCTGTTTGGACCCTGCCGAGTTGAAGAAGCGAATCAAACTGTTCCTGGGGGAACAGAGGAGCCTTTCGGTTGATTTGTTTGACGCCGTATTCATGAAAGTATTCGAGTTGTGCACGTAGCACGGCTGCACAGATGGCTGTGATATCGTCGGCGACATAGACTACGGCGGTGCAGTGTAAAGAACCCAATCGATTCCATTTGCGTTGCAGTTTGTGTGTCTTGTGTTGGGGCCCGTCATCATTCGCGTTCCGCTCAGAAGCCACTAACATGCTCGTAGGCGTGTCTGTACAGTTCTGTAGCACGTGGTTCTGCCAACAAAGGCACTAGGCACCGCCACTGCCAGAGCAGGTGAAAGTCGGGGACAGACGACAAAGGACAAACGACAAAGGCAGTTGTGTCGCGTGTCGCTGGCAGCGGCGGTATCTTCAGCGCAAAAGATACCGCCGCCCTGCCACTGCGACGGTCGATTGATCATGTCATGACGGCGCAGCTGGAGCGGAGATTGTCTTCTTCTGTGTACCTGTATCCACCGTGTTGGGCGCGAGGCTGGACCAGATCTCATCTTCTTGTGAGCTCCAACTTGTAATTGATCATGTCCGTGGTAAGGCAGTTTTCACATCGAACTGCCCTGCCCGCCTGCTTGAAGCTGATAGTTGCTCGTCCTCAATGTAGGTTAATGTCGATCCTGAAGTGACCAACGCGTACACTCGCTTGACGGCGGATGGAAACACTGTGTCTTGGATTTCTTGCGGATATTCGGATGACAAGTTGAAGCAGTTGGTGTTCAAGGCGGAAGGCGCTGGAGGCATGCCCGAATTTCTTGATCACTTGGGCGACGAGATTGTCTGGGGAGCCTTCAAGGTTGTAGGCGTCGATGACCGTGGGAACACGGTGTCTCGTCGCCCGAAGTACATCTTTGTGAAGTATACCCCGCCTTCGACGTCGGCGATGAAGCGCGCCACCGCTGGCAGACACAAAGGCTCGATCAAGCCCATTTTCACAACGCACGTCGACTTTGAGGTAGGATTACGTCCGCTTGTGTCGGATGAGTTCGTCGATTTAGTTTTTGTTGTGAACGTAGATCGAGTCCAAAGACGAGCTCACTGAGGACGAAGTGATTCAGAAGCTGCGAGCGTCAGGCGGCGCTCACCAGCCAACTTCCTACGAGTTCAGCAACTTTTCCAATTAATGCGTCGGTTGTCATTCCCAGTATATGCAATTTGTTTGGTGTGTCTGACAGTGACTGCATGCATCGTTTTCTTCTGCGCGGCCGCAGTGTCGGCTCTCACTGAAGTGGCCGTCGTCGCGAGAATGTCGCCGGCCGAGTCCTTGTGAGTGGAGTTTGTATTTCTAATTACGTAATCATTTGAAACCATGTTTCGCCCGAGGGCACAGAAGATATTGACGAACGCGGCGATCAAAGCGCAAAGGAAGGCGCTCGTGCCTAAACGTCGGCTGACGGTCGCGGACGGGCGCGACGTCGACCGGTGACAGTTGTTCGTGGCCGCGCGACGGGATTGCTGGAGTCGCTTCCTCCTCTTTCTCGCCGCACTGCCGGGCGGTCGCCTCCAAGCTCGTCTTCTTCCCGTTCAGCAGCTGCGTCTGCGGCCAGCAGAATGACTCCCTCGTCGAAGAAGCAGATCTCCGAGGAAACGCGCGGGATGCGCAGCGCTTCTTGGCGAATGATCGCCGCGTTTCGCGTGAAAAGAAGTGACTGTCGCAGTCGCGGCCTCGTACGACTGCCCCAATCCAAGTGGTCGCCGGTGGAAGTCGCTGGTTTCTCTGCAACGGGCAAACTCTCGTGGGGAGGCGAGGGCAGCAGCTGTCCGCGGTAGACCAGCACCTCGTCGACGTACATCTACAGGAGCAACGGTCGTCAATGGAAGCGCTGTCGGCAAGCAGCTCAAGGAAACACCGAGCGACATACATCGAACTCCTTCACCCCTCGCGAGGGCGTCTTGGAGTAGTTCCACAGGCGAACGCACGAAATCGTCACCGCCTGGTCGAAGAGCAAGAAAACGCAGTTCTCGGAGCCGCCGCCGTCGCTTTCGCGGTCATCCGCGGCGTTGCTTGCGACATGCGCCACCGCCGACACGGCGGTGGTCAGCAAGATGTCGCTTAGGGCCAGTCGCGCGGTCGAGACGCTGGAGCCGATGCCGGTGAACAGCGTCAGCCACATGTGCCTACACAGAACAACATCGCAAGTCAGCACCCCGCGAGGCGCCGCAACACATTCCATCGGCCGACCTGTCATCGTAGGTGTCTCTGCGGCCGGAGAGCAAGTTCGGCAGCTGACGCGCGTCGCCGCCCAGACGACTGACCTCCTCGACGTCGTTGAGGTCGCGAACGGGCGCCGCCTGCAGCCCCAGTGTCGCGTCGATGGGGATGCTGCGGCCGTGCTCGTCCAGCAGCTCCAAGCCGTTGAGGCCGATGTAGTGACTGTCTCCGTGCGTCGATCTCAAGACCAGCCGCACGAGCGATCCCGTCGGCAGCAGTGGCGTCTCGTACTGCTGCCTGGCGAGCCAGTCGTCCACACGACGCTCCATCTCGGCGCTCCCCGGGCGCTGCTCCTCGTCGACGGGCGCAAGCGCCGCGGGGAGTTGCGGGTAATCGGCCTCGCAGTCCTCCTCGAGCTCCTCGCCGAAATCCAGCGACGCCTCATCGGCGTCGTCCAACACGTCGCCGCTTCCGCCCGCTGCGACCGCGTGCGGCGGCAAGAGGTCGGTGATGCCCGGTTCGTCGTCGCTCGGTCTTTGGGGCGGGATTAGCGTCGCGGAAGGCTGCGTGAGCTGCGCATTTGTTGCGGTGTTCTCCCGCGTCGCGTCGTCGCCGCCGTCCAGAGCGGCGATGGGCCGCAGGGCCAGAATCTGCGCGAAGTCGAACGCCACGGTCCCCGGCGCCCGCCGCACCAGGACGTCGTGCGTGTACGCCCCGTCTAGGCAAACAGACAAGACGCGCGATCCGCTGCTCATGTCTCCGCAGCCCAACGACTCTGCGACGGCGGAGGACACGTTGTAGTTCCAGACTCGCAGCGCCTGAAGACAGACCGCCTCCTCGCCAGGCGCGGCCAGCGTCAGCGTTATCACCACGACGCTGTCCGCGTCCGGCGCAAGTGCTCGCAGCCGCTCAAGGGACACACAGAGCGGGCGGAAGTGCGTGTCTCCGCCCTCGTTGTCGTCGCACCGCTGGCTGCCGCCACCGAAGCGCAGCGCAGGTTGGCGCCACTGCTGGTCCAACCGCTCACCGAGCTCCACGAGCCATCGCGAATCGTCCGCCGAGCCGCAGTCGCAAGCGCATGCGACACGCCGCAAATCCTCATCCAGGCGCCCAACTTGCACCGACAGAGCCTCCCAAGGCAGCTCGGTCGACAGGTCCGGCGCCAACAACGCCAAGCCCTGCGGCAGTCCGAGCCACAGCGGGTCGCCCCAGTTGATGGCGCTGTGCGCGGATGGGGCCGGGTTCAGTTTGATCGCCAGCTGAACGACACGCACACTCAGAGGAGGCTGACGCCGCACCTGAGCGGCTGTGGAGGGCCGAGCGCTGTCTGTCTGCGCTCTGTGGGCGACTGCCGTGCGCGGGCGAGCGCCGATTCGGTCTGCAGGCAGAGCCTGCATTGGAGGCCACAGAGGCCGCTCGCCGCTTGGCAGGAAGCTGTCTCCGTCGTCGTTGCTGTTTCCGGGCGACTTCCGTGCGTCCGTCGAGGCGGTGAGACGCTCGCGCCGCAAATCGTACAGCAGCTCGGCGTGCGTTTGCCGCGCCAGCTGCGAGCGCTTCGACGCGTTTTCTTGTTCAATGCGCACGTTGCGCAGGAACTGTTGATGCAGTGCGTCATAGCGCTCTATGAGCCGCAGGATGTGCTGGTCGCGCGTGAAGAGAATGTGCTCGCAGCAGGAGTCGTAGTCCACGAGGTCCGCGCTGCCGGTGGCCATCTTCACTTCGCCTTTGAACACGAAGGTCCCGTCCATTGAAATCTCCACGTAGCGTGCCCCGCGCGATGCGTGCACGCGCGACTTGTTGTAGTTCCAGAGGCGTATCATCGCGAGGGAAACGTGCTCGAGGAAGTCGATCTCGACGACGTGGTTCCTGCCGGGCGTGAAGGGCGCCAGCCACGCGTGCAGGTCGTCGCAGGTGAGGTTCACTCCGTCGAACAGCTTGTCGACGGTGCGCGGGTCGTCTTCGTACTCAGGCAGCGTGTTGATGTCGGCGGGGTCTGCGCGCACCTGGCGCGACACGTCCACCAGTCGAATCGGATGGCCGGTGCCGTCGAAGAACTCCAGGCCCATCAGACCGACGTAGTGCACGTCGCCCCACGTCGACAAAATGTTCAGCTTCAGACGCCTTCCACGTGGCAGTTCCGGTATGCGAAACGCAGAGCTGAAAACCATATCCACTTTGTCGGTGGGTCCCGCCCGCTCGACCGGCTCGCGTCGCTGCATGAAGTCGCCTCTCGCAGGTTTCGAGGCACCTTTGTCGAAGGCAACTCTCTGAAACGGCTGCGGGGCTTCAGGGGCGCCGATGGATTGCGACAAGACGTCGAGGTCACGCTGCAAGCCTCTCTGGAGCTCGCGATCGCGTGTGAGCGGTGACGGCTGCTCGATGTTGACGAAGTGCACCGCCGAATCGTCGCCCTGAAACGCCTGCGACAGAGTTAAGTTGTTGCGATTCAAGGAATCCCACAGCTGCGTGATCGGTTGCTCGTGCTTTTCATCGTGTCTGCGGGGCTGTCCACGAGCTGCCGAGCGCCCCTCTTTGCGATCGCCGTTGTTTGGCCTCGATATGGCTGGGTAGTGGGAAGGCAGCGCTTTCGGTCTGATGGAAGTCAATAGATTCGAAGAGGAGGCTGTTAGTGATGACTGACTTTGCGGAAGACTCAGAGTTGCCGAAAGGGACAGGGGATCGGGATCAAGTACTTCGGCAGCGGGTGTCCGAAATTTGGACCGCCCGATGGTCGGATTGAGGCCAATGTCGCCGGTGGTGATTGGGCGAATGTGCTCCAAGCTGCCCTCGGACGCTCGAGAAGTGTCGAAGATGTATCCGTTTGACAAAATCCTTTCCTTTTGCTCAGGCACCGCGTCGGACGACTCGCGTCGACACTTGTCGCCGGTGGAATGGATTCGACTTGGCCTCGAACTCATTTTAGAAAACCATTGCTACCATCGATCGCTACAGCACGCGGTCACGGTGGGCTCTCCCTCTGGAAGATTATGGTCGCTTGGCCTTGGCGTTGCTCAAGCAATTGAGCAACTCGTTGCGGGCGAAGCTCGACCGACGACCGCGTCGACGACGGCGCTGCGATGCGGTGGGAACGGCGGCTACTTTGGCGCTCGTTTCGGATTGACGTCTAAAGAAGACGCCCGTCGGGTTCTCAGCGGCGGTCGCACTCGCCGCTCCGTCGTCGTCGATCGTCGAGGAACCAGACCCCGACACAACAGAATCGCCACAGTCATGGCCACCAATGACAAGTATGACCGACAGCTACGGCTATGGGGGCCCATCGGGCAACGCAACTTGTCCAAATCCCACGTTCTCTTAATTCAAGCTGACGCTGTGGGCGCGGAAACCTTGAAGAATCTCGTCTTGCCTGGTGTTGGGGCATTTACTATCTTAGATGATCACCGAGTGACCTCGGAGGATCTAGGGAACAACTTTTTTGTCAGCGTAGATGCAGTTGGCAAACCGCGCGCAGAGGTGAGATAGAAGCCGCACCCGCCATGATGGTCCCACCGGTGTCTTACAGTCACTGTACAGGTCGTCTGTGAGCTCTTATGTGAGATGAATCCGGATGTCAAGGGATCGTCGAGGGTAGGAAACTTCCAAAATCTTCTCGAGACGGAGCCGGAGTACTTCCTGCGCTTCAACTTGGTGATCGCCGCGAACATTCCTCGCTACCAGCTCGAACGATTGGCGAGCCTGTGTTGGAAGGAATACATTCCACTGCTCTGTCTACGTTGCGTGGGCTTCCTTGGATCAATTCATCTCCAAGCGCGCGAGCACTTCGTCGCAGAAGCTCGCGGAGACTCTGAGCGCCACGATTTGCGCGTGTCGAGTCCCTTCAGCGGACTGCGCGAACTGCTGGACGAGGTCCTTCCGCCACTTTCTGAGTACGCTCTTCTGGCAGAAGGCACCGAGGCAGTTCTTGCTGACAGCAGCAGCGTCACTTCCTTCGACAGCCACGAATACAGCCACATTCCCTATCCGCTGGTTCTGGCGCGCGCCTTGACGATATGGCAGCAGCGGAGCGGTCGCAGCAGCGATCTTCCACGCACAGCAGCAGAGAAAGATGCCCTCAGATGCATTGTGAAGGAACTCGAGCTTGTTCCTGGACAGCGAAACATCGAAGAAGCGCTTCGCGAGATTCGCCGCTGCTGGGAGCCGCTGTTGCCCGCCGTGGTCACCGATCCGCCGGCGATGGAGGACGCGCAGACTGCGCAGGAGCGCCTTTGGAGCTTTGCCGCGCGATTGGGCGGCGACGACTCTCTTTTAGCTTCGCACGTGGCGACACGCAAGCACCGCCTGTTGTTGCGCGCCCTCGCCGACTTTGTGAAACTGAACGGGCGTCTGCCCATTGGCGGCGCGCTCCCCGACTGCACGGCCACCTCCCGACTGTACACCCAGCTGCAGTTCGTGTTCCATCGCCAGGCTCAGCAAGATCGAGCATCCTTCGAAGGCATCCTCAGCGGTCTCCTTTCAGAGAACGAGGTCGATCGACGCGTCCTGCAGATTCACGACGAAGACATCGCGTCACTTTGCCGGGGCCCGCTGGCGCTGGGCCTTCTGGCCACGCCGCCACTTTACGTGTCATCTGCGTCGGATCACATGGACGGAGACGTCGCACGAGGTGGCGGCCTACGAGACGTGGTCGAAGAGCTTCTCGACTCCCCAAACGAAGAAGGCGGCGCCGACTTGCGACAGTCGCCAGCGCTGTGGTTCGTCGCGCTGGAAGCTACGGAGCGCTTTTACGCGCGTCACTTTCGGCAGCCTGGAGACGTGTCCGCCTCCGCCGAATCCGAGCAACTGGAACGGGACGCAGGCCTCCTGCTCGACGAAATGCGAGCGATCGCACGAGAGCTTGAGCTCTCGGAGGCGCTCTTCGCCGCCCGGGGGGCGGGCGAGCGGATGGACGTCGAAGGGCCGGCAGAGGAGGCCGCAGAGGACGCTCTGATCGGGTTAGCGCACGCAGTGGAGTTAGTGAGGTACGGTGGGGCCCAGCTGCACAACTTGGCGTCTCTGCTGGGCGGTGTGGCCGCCCAAGAAGCCGTCAAACTCGCGACGCAGATCTTCGTGCCGCTGGACAACGTCTACGTCGTCAACGGCATCGCGGGCGTCGCCGCCGCTTTCCGAATCTGATCGGGGAACTGGGAAGTGTTTGTTGGTAGCTTTACAAGTAACTGCGACGTGTGCGAATCGAACTGGTCGCCGTCGCGATTAAATATTCACAGGTCACCGGCTGATCAAGTTGACGAGGGGGTCGCCTTCGCCGAAGGTGGCTTCGGCAGCGGCGACGAAATGTTGGACCCCATGAGCGCCGACGGGGATCGCAGGACGCCGCTCTTGCTGTTGCTACCGAGACTTGCGGCGTCGGACAGCGGCGCAGGAGGCGGTGTGCTGCCGTTCGCCTTCGTAGCGCTGCCATTGGCCGCCTTGCTCGTGGGCGAGTGCGAAGGCAGCGGGTGAGCATGTTGAGAGTTGCGCTTCCGCAGCAAAAGCATGGTGTCCATGGGGCTGTTCAGCATGTTGAAGGACTCCTCGGGCGTGAGGTCGCTGTCCTTGGCGCTCGCCTGCAGCGCTGGGGCTTTCGACGATGCGACGGCTCCTTCGGGGTAGATCTTCGACGGCGAAACCTTCGGCGAGCTCTTCACGCCACTTTTACCCGACTCCTCGTAGTACGCAGGGGACTCGTCGATGTCGTCGAGATTTGCTCCGCTGCTGTCGTCGGCGTCGTCGGCGTCTTCGTCGTCGTCGCCATCGTCAGCACCATCGTCGTCGTCATCTTCCTCTTCGCCCTCGTCCTCGTCCTCATCGTCTTCGTCCTCGTCGATGGCAGCGAGGTCGTAGGCGCTGGGTCCGGAAGGGGCACTACTGGTCGGACGCACGTTGGTGTCGTAGTCGTCGTCCTCGTAGGAGCGCTGGTCCGAGGGCAAGATGTTCAGCTTGGCGGGACCGACAGGGTTTCCTTGTGCGTTGAGTCGTCGGTGGATGAAGACCGTTGCGGGGCCCCAGGACATGAGGTACCGTCGCCGCTCGAGCAATTCGAAGCGGTCCGAGTTGAGCCCTTTCGTGAAGGTGACGACGATCGCTCCGGGCTTCAACCGACCCGCCAACTGAGAGACTTGATTCATGAGCTCATCTGAGAAGCACGTCGAGTTGGCAAAGACTAGATCTCCATCGGACCAGTCGAAGTCGCAAAATGAGCCCTCGAAGACTGACACGTGTTGCTTCTCGCTCAGCGACAAAAAGCTCTGAAAGTGCTCGTTGTATCTCCGCACGACGGCCTCTGCTGCGAAGTGGAGTGAAGACAGAATCTCAATACCGATGCATCTGTCGAAGTCGCGGGTCAAGCGAGCAGCGAACACTGCCTTGCCAGTTCCGCTGCCGAGGTCATAGAACACTCCACCAGGCGCCGGATTGATTTTTCGCAAAATGCGGTAGAACGAGGCAAACTCGACCTCGCCGTATATGAGGGACTTCTCGTGATTGAGCTCTTTCGTTTCTCTCTCCCGTTTGGAGAGGGTTTTGCCGACTTCGAGGGAAGTGTCGGAGAACAAATCATCGTACAGCGCCTGCGCCTCGGCCCCGATGAGATTGTGGACCTCTTCCAAAAACCCCATATCCACAGAATCTTTGCTCTCGAACTTTTCAATTAAGGGTTCGAGGCGAGGATCTCTTCGAAGTATCAGTTCTATGCATCGAACACAGTGGACAACTTAGTACAATCAAACGAACGGCTAGCTACTGCAAGCAAGCGCACCTTTCATAAACGCCTTTCCATTGTTTGAAATAATTTTGTCCTTTGCGAGAAGAGTAACCTGACAAAGCATAGGAACCATGATAAAAGCGGGAGCGAGATGCAGGGAGAAGTCATGCTCACCAAAAGTAATAGCTTCGCGGGCTCAGTTAATGATGCCATGATATCCGTGACGTTTTCTGAAAATATAGAAGGAGCCCTATGACTGTGTGACGTGGACCTTGGTGCACTCGGCCGACGATCGTTGCTTCGGTTGCTCTTGTTCGCCGAAATTCAGTGACTATTACGGAGAGCGGAGCCAGAAGTAATTCGATTCGAAGAAGACAAGAACCCCGTGTTTGAAATGGCGTCTCCAGCGTCTCTCCTACCGCCGGCGCAGACGAAACGCCGCAGCAGTGTGTGCTCACCTCGAGCGGTGTGGAGCGTTGAGGAACATTCCCCTGCATGACGACGATGGTATACTGTACAGAATGTAGAATGTATGTATCCTGCTGGTTCGCATCATGCTCGTCTTCGCGGTTCGCTCTAGTTGTCTGCTGGTGAAGGTGAATGGCGAATCACATCGAATTTGTTGGCCATGATATGCGCTTCCCGCTGAGATTTGACTCCTCTCCTTGGCAATTTCGAGCTGCAGTAGTTTTCATTCTGTTAGTGTGGACACACTCTTTCAAAGCGCCCCGTGGTCCCACTTCCCAAACTCGTTTCAAGATGTCTCGGATTATTAACTTATTGGAAATTCCTTTGCCTTTGGAACAATCTGTGCCCAACATCGTAGAACAGCAACGTCTGTTGAACCAGGTCCTCATTTCTAGGTCGATTGGACAAGGTAAAGTTGGTCCTTCTCTCGACGTGAGGGCAGCAACGCTAATTTTCGCGTTATGAATAAAGAACATGCGATCCAAGTAATTCACGTCACCGTTCCCCAATGCGACCTGGTCGAGAATGAATGGACTGCCCCATTATTGAAGTACTTATCTGAAGTCCATTCGGAAGCCTGGAATGAAGCCATCGCGAGGAAGAGACCTGATGTTCCGCTGTTTGTTCTTGGTCAAGCGCTTCCAGGAGCTTGCTCTTTGAGAGACCTTTTATCGCGGCTGGCAAATGGTATCCCGTCTGGAAGCCCGATCGAGCTGAATATTCTAACTTCAGAGTATTCCGATGAGATTCGATCAGCTATGGACCAAGGGGCGTCAAAATGGTCGCAGTTAGTCAATGAGGTCCAATGCAGCCTCCCCCCTGGACAAGAGCTGCGTTATCAAGCAGATGCGAAGGCTGATGATGTTCTCCGTTGTCTCCGCCGTGGCTTTGATACAGAAAATATTATTTTCCTCGGCGACAGTTCCTTTTCTTCGTCATCTCTCCGATCGAACAGCTCGAAATTGCCTTTGTTCGAAGAAGTTGCGGTTGGAGGCACCTTCGATCACCTTCACCCTGGCCATACGCTTTTGTTAACTGTTGCCGCTTCTCTGTGTCGCCAGGAGATGACCATTGGCATAACGTCGCAACAATTATTGAGAGGGAAGAAGCTTCACGAGCATTTGCTCTTCGACTTCGACACCCGTGTTGGACACGTGCGAAGTTATCTGGGAAACATGTTTCCTTCACTGAAGCTCGACATTCACAGCTTGGAAGATGCGTGTGGCCCGGCGATTACCAAGCCTCAGCTGCAAGCAATCGTTGTGTCGTCCGAAACGTTGGCCGGTGCTTTGAAAATAAACGAAATTCGCAAAGAACGGGGTATGAGCTCCTTGGCCATTGTAGTGGTAGAACGCCGCGATGCCGTTATTTTGTCCAGCTCGTTCATCCGCCAGCAATTGCACGACCGCTCCGTACCGAATTAGGCAGTCTACATTGAATTTGGTTCAACCGCTGACGGTTAGTCTTGACGATGTGCTGGTGTATTGAACGTCGAGCCAAACGTGATCTCGTTTTTCTTTGGAAATGTAAGTCATTACGATCAAACTACTGGCAGCTCGACACAGAGAGTCAGCGGATGGAGTGGCACGAACCTGTGAGTACTCGGTCTCAATGCGGAAAGTACACCTCGAGAAATCACCCAGGGATTCGGAAGTCGATCGCAGCAGTCGGAGATGGCTGACCCGTTCCGAACTCTCAGGCAAAGGTTCATCCTGCGATGAAGTTCCCATCCAGCCGGAGGAATCCACCCAGAATTGAACGAGGTCCTTAGACCGTATAATGGATGGGTCCATCTTTAAAGTTCACTGATGACGGTCGGCAGGAGTCCAATGTCGAAAGCAGCGTTCAATAAACTTCACAGCGATCTATGAAAACGCGAGTAGCCATAGTTTATGGTTCAACCGACGTGCGAAAGCACACGCGAAAGCGGCCACATCGATTGACTTGTGCACGATGATGACGACGACGACGCAGGTTGCTGGGGAAACAGGGAACCTGGGGGATCTGAGAAGTTTCGCGGCCGGAGAAATGTCTTTGGCGTCTACTTCAGCGCCGAATCCTGGCTTTGAGCGGCGTACTTAGACTCAAACCTGCATTTTCGTCGTCGATTCGACTGGCGACGCGCAGTCAGCAGCTGGTGCCTGCAGGCCTCAGTTCATACTGTATATGGCATTGAGCTACTAGCTCCTCGCCCCAAAAGGAAAGATCTATATTGGTTCTGACGTTTTCAAGAATTACAGTGCCGGTTAACCAAAGATGTTGTCGTGGGTCATTCCGAAGAGATGGGAAATGTGTTTGATGCTGTCCTTTGCCTCAGTCGTTGCATACACGATGCGTGTCAACATGTCGGTAGCGGCCTTGGCCATGAAGAAGGACTTAGGCTGGACGGATAGCCAAAAAGGTCTGGCGTTGTCGGCGTTTTACTGGGGCTACGCCGGTGGTCAGATACTGGCAGCACCTTTAGTGCAAAAGGTTGGTGCGAAATATGCACTGGGGTTCTCCATTTTACTATCGGCTGTGTGCTCTCTCTTCATTCCGGTCGCGTGGCAACATTCCTTTGGACTGGGTCTCTTCGTGCGTGTTATGACCGGTCTGTCTGAAAGCTTCTTTTTCCCCGCCATTTACCACTTCATTCCGGCCTGGATCCCGCTGGAAGAAAAGACGCTGATGGTGCCCATCATTTACGCAGGAAGCTACGTGGGCAATATCATCGGGTTTTCAGTTGCTGGCTCCATCGTCGACACCAGCATCACCATCGGAGGCAAGGAGTACGGTGTCTGGTACGGTGTTTTCTACGTGTTCGCGTTGCTCGGATTCGCCTTCTTCCCGTACTGGATGATCATGGCCTACGAAAAACCAGCGGACCACCCCAGCATTTCCGCAGATGAATTGGAGTTCATCAATGCTGGCAAACACTATGCATCTGACGCCAAGGACGAGCCTGATCGGTATGAAATGCCGGAAGACAGCTCGAAGGCGGCTTCGGTGTCGATGTTGGAGATGAACGAACGGCGCTCCGACGAAATGGTGCGCCCGACCGCTGACGTGCAGCCTAATGCCAATCATATGGCCGTTGCGACAGTGGGCGATGATGCGACGGCCCACGAGGACGACGACGAGGCGGAGTACACGTACCCCATCGCGATCGAGCACATGGCGTTCAACATGCTTGCCACCGGCTCGTCTCGCACTGCTCGTCTTCATGGCCATTCAGCGAAGCCCACGGGTCGCCCCCGCAAAATCAGCATCGTATCCGAGCACAAGATTCGCGAGGAGATGGCGGCGCACACGCCATGGCGCGAGTTCTTCACGCACCCGGTTGCGCTGACGCTGTACTTCAACTCGTGGGTCAACGGATGGATCGGCTTCACGCTCATGTCGGAAATGCCACCGTATCTGTATTCCCTGGGCTTCAGCGTGTCTCAGGCAGGCACATTGAGCGTGTATCCGTACATCGCGCTGTTTCTGACGACGCTAATGTACGGCGCGTTCTTCGAAAACATGCACGTTCACTTCGGCTGGCCCACGGATCGTGTGCGTCGTGTGGCCGAAACGGTCAGTTTCCTGGGTAGCGGTGTGTTCCTGATCATCTGCGGATTCATGGATGAAAAGTACACCAGCTACGCGTTCCTGATCGTGACGCAGAGCTTCTACGGCGCCGTGCAGTCGGGCGTGCAGTGCTCGTACAGCGACGTGGCACCCAACTACTCGAGTGCCCTGAACACCGTTGGCAACTGCATTTCAGCGGTTGCCGGTATCGCAGGCCCGTTGATCGTGTCAGCGCTAACGGAGGGACTGCCGGTGCGCTGGGGCTGGCGAGTGGCGTTCTTCCTCACGTTCGGACAGGGCGTGCTCGGCCTCGCGCTGTGGTACACCTTCCAGACGTCTGAGATTGTGCCGGCGCTGAACAACCCAACCTCCGAGCACCACACCAAGCGCATCCAGTCGTTGGTTCCGCAGAAGGGCTCCGTTGCGAGCCAGAAGAAGGTGGACAACCGGGTCTAGACCCACGCGTTGTTGTTGCGGCCATCGCCGCTGTTCAAATCTGTTGCTGTTTCCTTTACTGCCGTCCTCCACATATTCTCTCCTTTCGCCTGCCTGTGATCTGTACTCAATTTTGTTTGGTGTCGCACCTGTTGCGGCGGAGTCAGCGGTCTGCGCGGCGCAGACCCTGTCTGCCTGTTCTGTCAATCAGCCGTCGTTGGTTTAGCGCCTACTTTGTATACGTTGGACGTTGGATTGCCCGCCAGGGGCGTCGTACCGCTGTCGTAGTTTCATCCTCCGCAGCTTTAGCCTGTAGCCTCTTGTCTTTGCATTGTAACGGGGCGCTACTTTGATTATTGATCGGTTTCAAGGTTCTGGTTCCGGGTGTTGCGGGAAGGAGTCACTGCGGTGGCGGCGTTATGTTCAGGGCGGGTAGACTCACCAGTTGACTGCGTTCCCAAGCCACGAGTCACTTGGAAACAAAGTCCTGCGTTGGCCTCCACGTGAATCCTATCCCACTCCTTAGCGACGTCCCTACTGCCAACACTGCCAACCACAACATCGACACCAGTTCAAGCGAAGAAATAATCAAAGTAGCGCCCGTTACAATGCAAAGACAAGAGGCTACAGGCTAAAGCTGCGGAGGATGAAACTACGACAGCGGTACGACGACCCTAACGGGCAATCCAACGTCCAACGTATACAAAGTAGGCGCTAAACCAACGACGGCTGATTAACAGAACAGGCAGACAGGGTCTGCGCCGCGCAGACCGCTGACTCCGCCGCAACAGGTGCGACACCAAACAAAATTGAGTACAGATCACAGGCAGGCGAAAGGAGAGAATATGTGGAGGACGGCAGTAAAGGAAACAGCAACAGATTTGAACAGCGGCGATGGCCGCAACAACAACGCGTGGGTCTAGACCCGGTTGTCCACCTTCTTCTGGCTCGCAACGGAGCCCTTCTGCGGAACCAACGACTGGATGCGCTTGGTGTGGTGCTCGGAGGTTGGGTTGTTCAGCGCCGGCACAATCTCAGACGTCTGGAAGGTGTACCACAGCGCGAGGCCGAGCACGCCCTGTCCGAACGTGAGGAAGAACGCCACTCGCCAGCCCCAGCGCACCGGCAGTCCCTCCGTTAGCGCTGACACGATCAACGGGCCTGCGATACCGGCAACCGCTGAAATGCAGTTGCCAACGGTGTTCAGGGCACTCGAGTAGTTGGGTGCCACGTCGCTGTACGAGCACTGCACGCCCGACTGCACGGCGCCGTAGAAGCTCTGCGTCACGATCAGGAACGCGTAGCTGGTGTACTTTTCATCCATGAATCCGCAGATGATCAGGAACACACCGCTACCCAGGAAACTGACCGTTTCGGCCACACGACGCACACGATCCGTGGGCCAGCCGAAGTGAACGTGCATGTTTTCGAAGAACGCGCCGTACATTAGCGTCGTCAGAAACAGCGCGATGTACGGATACACGCTCAATGTGCCTGCCTGAGACACGCTGAAGCCCAGGGAATACAGATACGGTGGCATTTCCGACATGAGCGTGAAGCCGATCCATCCGTTGACCCACGAGTTGAAGTACAGCGTCAGCGCAACCGGGTGCGTGAAGAACTCGCGCCATGGCGTGTGCGCCGCCATCTCCTCGCGAATCTTGTGCTCGGATACGATGCTGATTTTGCGGGGGCGACCCGTGGGCTTCGCTGAATGGCCATGAAGACGAGCAGTGCGAGACGAGCCGGTGGCAAGCATGTTGAACGCCATGTGCTCGATCGCGATGGGGTACGTGTACTCCGCCTCGTCGTCGTCCTCGTGGGCCGTCGCATCATCGCCCACTGTCGCAACGGCCATATGATTGGCATTAGGCTGCACGTCAGCGGTCGGGCGCACCATTTCGTCGGAGCGCCGTTCGTTCATCTCCAACATCGACACCGAAGCCGCCTTCGAGCTGTCTTCCGGCATTTCATACCGATCAGGCTCGTCCTTGGCGTCAGATGCATAGTGTTTGCCAGCATTGATGAACTCCAATTCATCTGCGGAAATGCTGGGGTGGTCCGCTGGTTTTTCGTAGGCCATGATCATCCAGTACGGGAAGAAGGCGAATCCGAGCAACGCGAACACGTAGAAAACACCGTACCAGACACCGTACTCCTTGCCTCCGATGGTGATGCTGGTGTCGACGATGGAGCCAGCAACTGAAAACCCGATGATATTGCCCACGTAGCTTCCTGCGTAAATGATGGGCACCATCAGCGTCTTTTCTTCCAGCGGGATCCAGGCCGGAATGAAGTGGTAAATGGCGGGGAAAAAGAAGCTTTCAGACAGACCGGTCATAACACGCACGAAGAGACCCAGTCCAAAGGAATGTTGCCACGCGACCGGAATGAAGAGAGAGCACACAGCCGATAGTAAAATGGAGAACCCCAGTGCATATTTCGCACCAACCTTTTGCACTAAAGGTGCTGCCAGTATCTGACCACCGGCGTAGCCCCAGTAAAACGCCGACAACGCCAGACCTTTTTGGCTATCCGTCCAGCCTAAGTCCTTCTTCATGGCCAAGGCCGCTACCGACATGTTGACACGCATCGTGTATGCAACGACTGAGGCAAAGGACAGCATCAAACACATTTCCCATCTCTTCGGAATGACCCACGACAACATCTTTGGTTAACCGGCACTGTAATTCTTGAAAACGTCAGAACCAATATAGATCTTTCCTTTTGGGGCGAGGAGCTAGTAGCTCAATGCCATATACAGTATGAACTGAGGCCTGCAGGCACCAGCTGCTGACTGCGCGTCGCCAGTCGAATCGACGACGAAAATGCAGGTTTGAGTCTAAGTACGCCGCTCAAAGCCAGGATTCGGCGCTGAAGTAGACGCCAAAGACATTTCTCCGGCCGCGAAACTTCTCAGATCCCCCAGGTTCCCTGTTTCCCCAGCAACCTGCGTCGTCGTCGTCATCATCGTGCACAAGTCAATCGATGTGGCCGCTTTCGCGTGTGCTTTCGCACGTCGGTTGAACCATAAACTATGGCTACTCGCGTTTTCATAGATCGCTGTGAAGTTTATTGAACGCTGCTTTCGACATTGGACTCCTGCCGACCGTCATCAGTGAACTTTAAAGATGGACCCATCCATTATACGGTCTAAGGACCTCGTTCAATTCTGGGTGGATTCCTCCGGCTGGATGGGAACTTCATCGCAGGATGAACCTTTGCCTGAGAGTTCGGAACGGGTCAGCCATCTCCGACTGCTGCGATCGACTTCCGAATCCCTGGGTGATTTCTCGAGGTGTACTTTCCGCATTGAGACCGAGTACTCACAGGTTCGTGCCACTCCATCCGCTGACTCTCTGTGTCGAGCTGCCAGTAGTTTGATCGTAATGACTTACATTTCCAAAGAAAAACGAGATCACGTTTGGCTCGACTGTTAAAATTGTGCACGTGCCTTCGGAACTCACCATCGTGGGCAGGAGAGTCGTCGACGATCAGTTTCGCCAAGAGACGGAGGCCACCAACACCGTCAGCAGTTTGAAGCAGCTTCTCGTTATTGTGTTACGAAAGTCTCTCCAGGGAGAGGATGATCTCGCCCACAAGTGGGTTGTCCTTCCGCGGTACAAGCTGCGCCAGGAAGGAGAGCCTGTCCGCGTGCGCGACCACGTCATCCTGCGCAACGCGCAGTACAAAGATCTCGCCATCACGTCCTTTGTGCAGCAGAGTGGCGACGAAGACTCTTTGCCCAGTTTCGTGGGCATGAGCGTCATGCAGAACGTTCTGCAACAGCCCGGGATTCGCATCGAGAAGGTGCAGTCGGCTCGCTCAAGCTCAACGGGGCCCGCACCAGCTGCCAGTGCGAAGGAGGCTACTGACGAGGATGGGCTCGTTGTTCACGGTTGCGATTACTTGCGCATTGTGCATCGCCAGTGTATGGGCCACTTCATATGCAGAGTGGACGACGAGGACGCGCTGAAGTCGACGGTGGCGCCGTTCGGCATCGTCAACAAGCGGCAAATCGCGGAGAAGGACAAGGCGCATGCGATTTTCGTGCGGTCCTTCGCCAGTCAGCAACCCACAATCAAGCGCGACTTCAACACGTCGTTCTCGGGACTGGGTCTGTGGCAAATTACGCGCGCCGACGGGTCGCAGGAGAAGATTTCGTACCGCGACAACGTGCGCCTGCGCCACGTTCTTAGCGGCCAGTACTTGTCCATCCGCCCCGTGGAGACAGGCGACTGCGGCGCCATCTCCAACAACGTCGTCTTCACAACGAAGCAAATGGAGCCGGAGAGCGCCGAGCTCAGCTTCGAGAGCGCCAATCTGCTGCAGCCGACGCGTCGGAGCGCAGCCGCCGACGAGGACGACGACGACTACAACTACAACCGCTACTACCGCCTGACGGTGGAGCGCTTGGAGGTGCGCGGCCTGAAGCTGTCTGACTGGCTCATCGAGCACGAGGTGTACGCGCTCGCCGAGTTCAAGAACGAGCTGCGTCAGCAGACGCCACCGTCGAAGGTTGTGCAGCAGACGGCGATGTGGCACATGCCCCGCGAGGCCCGGTCCCCGTGGGTCTTCCACCTCAGCTCCAACGACAAGCTCGAGGCGGACTTCATCCACGTCGACCTCTTCGTCAAGAACCGCTTTCGCGCGGACAAACGAGTCGGCGCGGCGCAGCTGCGCATCGAGCACTTCAGCACGCGACACCCCTCGTCGATCAGCGACGTCGCCGAGGGGTTCCTGTACGACGACGCGGGCGCCAAGCTGTGCTCGGTCACAGCGAAGCTGCGCGTGGAGACCATCGAGGAGGAAGCCTTCGAGCGCATTCGCCAGGACCTGCAGCACCGCAGCGACAGTGGAGACGACGAGCCCGTCGACGGCAGCGGCGTCGACGAGGCGCGGGCGACAGGGGCAGCGAGTTCCCCGCGAAACAAACGCGCGCCGGTGGTGACCTCCTGGGCGGTGGCGACGCGCACTGCGCCAGACGCACACTGCGACTTTCGCCTCGTCGCGCTCAACGAGAGCGCGGGCGACCGCGACGGCGGCGGCGGCCTCGTCCGGTACGGCGACAACTTCGTCCTCGAGAGCGGCCTGCACAACTTCCGCTTCCGCGTCGCTGACCTCGGCGCGTTCGCCGCCGACGCGCAGCAGCAGCCGTCGACTGGCGTCTTCGTGGTCGACGACGGCGACGCCGACGACCAGAAGCAGGAGAGTCGCTGGTGGGAGTACCGCGGCGACCACCTGCTGGCGCCGATCCTGCGGCGCGACCAGGCCATCGTGGACAAGGACACGCTGTGCTTCGAGGCCGCCCATCGCGACGAGGTGCAGGACGCCTGGTTCGCCGCGCGCTTGCCGCCGCTGGCGCGCGCGGCGACCGCGGTGATGCAGCTGACGCCGACGGCGGACCAGCTGTTCGTCCCGACGCTGCGGCACCTGAAGAACGCGCTGAACACGTACAGCCTGTGGTGCCTGGGCCTCGCCGCGCACGACGGCATGCTCTCGGACGACACGGCGACCTTCGGGGCGCCCGTCGCGGGGGCGGGGGCGTCGGACAAGTGGCGGGAGATGCTGCGCGACGCGGCGATGGACAGCGACGACGACGAGGACGACGACGGCGACGTCGACGAGGCGAAGGGCGGCGACGCAGAGGCGCGACGGCGCGCGCCTACCGATTCGTCGCCGGAGGGAACGCCGCGCCTGGGCCGCCTGAGGAGCGAGCGCAGTCTGCGGCAGCTGGTGGACGCGGAGAGCGGCAAAACGGCCCGCGAGGCCGCCCCGGCGATCCGGCAGAGCGCCATGGCGCCGTGGCTGTCCCGCCCGGTCAGCCGCGCGCCGCCGTCGTCGCCGAAGTTCTCGTCGTTCGACCGCCACACGGCGGCGAAGGTGCACGGCCTCGTCGACCAGGACGCCGCCACCAACGCGACCATCATTCGGCGCCAGTTCCTCCTCTTCGAGCTGCGGCTGATGGAGCAGCTGCTGCAGTTCCTCAACGTCTGCTTCCTGCTGGAGCGCACGCTGTCCTCGCTCGACCGCAGCGACATGAACGACTACCCCGCGCTGGACCCGGTGCTGAAGCAGTGCTGCGAGGCCATCCAGGTCTTCTTCCACGCCTGCGTCTTCCAGAACGAGAAGAACGCGCTGAAGATGATCTCGATCTACGGCTCGTTCCTCTTCCTCATCTCGCAGCAGATCCAGGGCTGGCACACGCCGGTGGACATGGTGCTGCGGCTGGCCTGCCAGGGCAACGACGCGCAGAGCGGCCTCGAGGAGGAGCGTTCGTGTCTCGCGCGGCCCATCGACGTCGAGACCTCCGAGCTCGAGAACGTGCTCATCCACGCGATCTCGCCCAGCGACCTGCGGCAGATCCTCGAGCAGATGTACCAGATGCACACGAACAACCAGCCGTCCAGCACCCACCTGCTCTCGATGCTCGAGCTGCTGTGCAAGTCGTCGGGCAAGGCGAAGAAGTTCTTCCAGGCGGCGCTGGTGCGTCTGCTGCTGCCGCAGAACGACGAGGCGCTGAAGAGCGGCGAGCACGACCAGCTCTTCGGCTCCGTGCTCTTCCGCCTGAGCTACGAGCAGTTCGCCTGGAAGGTGACCTTTCGCGCGGCGGACGCGACGCCGTCCACGTCGATGGCCAACCTGATGGTCGGCGCCTCGCTGCAGCACAGTCTGAAGCACGAGGCGGAGGGCATCTTCCGCCTGTTCAACACCTACGACACCAGCGAGAGCGGCATCGACGACAACAACCTCGCGCTGCAGGAGTGCTACAAGCTGCTCGAGGACTTGGGCTTCGGCGGGCCGTGTCTGTACCAGGAGATCGGCCACCTCGCGGGCTGCGGCTTCTGGGGCTTCCTGCAGTGGTGGTGCTTCCGCGCGAGCTACTTCTACCCGTCGACGTCGATCAGCCACTACCAGATGTCGCCCGTGCAGATCATGCAGCTGCTGGACAAGGCCATCACGCGCGACGACCTCGCGGGCGAGATGGGCCGCAGCCACATCGACCGCCAGTCCATCTACGCGGCGCTGCCCTTCCACCGCATGATCACGTCGCGCATCGCCAACTACCAGTTGCACTTCCACGTGCGCGAGGCCTGGAACCGCCGCTCGGAGCGCAGCCACGTGTCGCGCACGATCCGCGCCCCTCGCCACGGCGCTGCGGGCGCGTTCGACCGCAACGTGCGCGCGTCGGAGATCGCGAAGCTCGTGGGCCAGAAGCTGGGCGCCACGACGATGGACTTCGCCGCGGCGCTGTCGGTGACGGCGCGCGAGAGCGACTGGTTCCGCGGAAGCCTGCGCCTCATCGCGGCGCTGTGTCGCGACGGCCACTCGCTGGCGCAGCGCATGGTCTCGTCGTTCCTGCCCGCCGAGGCGCTGCTCGACGCGCTGCAGAGCCCGGCGATCTCGGCGCAGGACAAGGGCCTCGTGTGCGAGCTGCTCACCGACATCTACGTGCGCAACGAGTTCGTCTTCGCGAGCCGCTTCCTCGTGACGAAGACGAGCCAGGCCGTGTGCGGCCTGCACGAGGCGTACAAGACCGACGCCGACGCCGAGGGGCTGCTCTTCAACCGCAAGAGCCGCATCGAGTTCCGCGTGACGCCGAACCACGACGCGCTCTTCCTGCGCAAGGCGCTGCAGAGCTTTCTGCAGAGCTCGATCCCGCACGTGGCGCTGTACCCGCAGCAGCTGCACGACGTCGACTACCTCGCCTTCGTGCACGCGCTGCTGCGCCTGTTCCACGAGCTGCTGCTGCGCGGCTTCTTCTGCGACGAGAGCTTCCACTTCTTCGAGGACAGCATCCTCGCGCTGCAGCTGACCGAGCCGCAGCGCCAGCGCGCGCGCCAGGCCGAGCACGGCGCCGACTCGCTCAGCCTCGAGCGCTGCGAGCTGTCCTTCATCGACAAGCTCGTGGGCATCATCGAGCTGCACCAGCACGTCGCGCAGCCGATGCGCTCGGAGCGCGCGATGTCCGCCGCGTCCGTCGCGTCGCTGGCGAAGATCGACGCGTGGCTCGACGCGGCCGGCCGCGAGTCCGGGCGCCGCGCCAACTTCGACGGCCTCGACGCCAGCTTCCCCGCCTTCCGCCACATGTTCCAGGACCGCACCTGCACGGCCATTCTGCTGCGCGCCGTGCGCATCCTCACCGACGTGCGCCACATCGCGCAGCGCATCAAGATGCAGGCGGGGTGGAACCTGCTGTCGGAGGCGGCGCGGCGCTTCAGCCTCGCGGCGTGCAACGATCGCCACGTGGCCGTCGAGGAGGCCGCGCGGCAGCCGGAGGTGAAGACGGCGCTGGACGTGCTGCTGCAGCGCTCGCCGCGCGAAGAGAGTCTCGTCCGCGCGCTCTTCGTGGGCACGCTGAGCGCGCGGCCGAGCGTGCGCAAGCGCTCGTACGCGCAGCTGGTGACGTCGATGAGCGAGGCGCGCCACCTCGAGCAGCTGTGGGGCGAGACCGAGTTCCGCGCCGCGGGCCACGAGGCGCACAGCCAGCGCCTCGTCTACATCAAGCTCGAGCAGCTGTGCCTCTGCGTCGAGGAGATCTTCCAGAACGACAAGTTCGAGCGCAAGTACCTCGCGCACCTCGCGCGGCAGCTCAGCACCGACGTCCTCGCCATCGTCGCGCGCGAGATCACCGTCGTGCTCGAGTCGCGCGCCGCCTCCTCGAAGAAGGCGCGCTTCTTCAAGAAGCGCGCGACGGTCAGCGGCAACCTGCTCGTGCGCGAGGCCAGCGCGTCGAGCGAGGCCTTCCGCAACATCCGCGCGAACATCGTGCGCCAGCACCTGTACGCCGCGCCGGTGCCGTGCACGCCCGGCGAGGACGATTTCTTCGACCTCGACCTCGCCAAGATCCGCGGCGACCGCGCGCTGCTCGACGACGTCCTCGCGCGCTGTCGGCGCGCGCGGCGCGAGGCGCTGCTCAAGCCCAGTCGCGACTTCGCCGCCGGCGCCGCCATGCCGCAGTACGCCGCGCGCCTGATCGACACGCTGGCGCTGTTCACGCGGCGACAGCCGGCGCGGGACTGGGCCGCGCTGGGCGACACGCTGCAGCAGCTCTTCGACCAGTGCTTCTGCTTCCTCGCCGAGCTGCTCGAGCGCTTCCCGCGCTGGGCGGACGCGTGGTTCGCGAAGGTGGCGGCGATGCTGAAGAGCTTCTTCCCGCACAGCCCCGGCGCCATCCGCCTCGTGCTGCAGCTGCTGCGCCACTGCGGCGAGGGCGTCGTCGGCGCGGACTTCGTGCAGTTCCTGCAGGAGGCGCTGGAGGACCTGCCGCACGTGCTGTCGATGGAGATCGCGCTGATGATCGCCGCCGCGAACCTCGCCAACGCGCAGCACTCGCTGCTGCGCGCCGCGGGCAGCCGCTGGGTCGAGCACCACCTCGCGGGCTACCTGCGCGACCAGTGCGCGGCGCTCGAGGACGCGCTGAGCGCGGCGGACAGCGGTGGCGCTGGCGGCGGTGAGGAGGCGCCGGGCGCAGCGACGCTGAGCGCTCGACTGCTGCAGCTGGCGCAGGTCGGCCTCGCGTACATGGCGCAGACGGACGTGGTCGTGTCCGCGGCGCACTGGCGCGACCTCAGCATCAACTTCAACGAGCACTTCGTCCGCGACGCGCTCGAGTCGCCCGCCGTGTCCGAGGCGGCGAAGACGGCGACGGTGCGCCTCGCGGTGTATCTGCACGACGCGGACGTCGTGGTCGTCGAGGACTACCTGCTGACGCAGCTGCGCTCGCTGCGCACGATGGCCGCGCTGTGCCCCGAGGACACGGCGGCGGTGCTGGGCGGCAGTCTGCGCCGCTTCATCTTCGACGCGGCGCTGCCGCTGGCGCTCTTCCGCATGCTGGACACGCGGCAGCTGACGCCGGCGTCCGTCGAGGACTACGTCTGCGCGCAGTGCCAGGCGCACCGCGGCCAGCTCGCGGCCGAGACCGTCGAGCACGCCGCCATTCTGCAGTTCGAGGACGCCGTGGCGCTGCGGCTGCAGCAGCTGCCGCCGCCGTCGCCGAGCTTCTTCGAGACGTCGCCGTACCTGCCGGTGGAGATCGTGACGGTGGTGATGCTGGCGCTGGCGCTGCTGACGAGCGACGAGCTGCTCTTCGAGCTGCTGTCGGCCGCGGAGAAGATCGACCTCATCGTCGCCTGCGCCGCGCTGCACCTCTTCCTGCAGGTGCGCGCCGACCGCATCTTCGACCGCGCGAAGGCCGCCGCCATCGACGTGGCGCACTTCGAAGCGGTGCGCGACCGCCTCGGCGAGGTGCTCAAGGGCCTCGTCATGGAGCGCATCCTCACCGAGGCGGAGGCCTTCGCGACGAAGTTCTACGAGACGGAGCTGCAGCGCGTCGCGCTCCGGGCGCTGCAGCGCTCGTACAAGGGCCCGCAGTCGGGCGGCCTGCTGGCGCAGCTGCAGTGGTCCGGAGGGGCCGCGCGCGAGAAGGCCGCGTTCGTGGAGAGCCTCGACGTGGAGAGCGTGTACTCGAAGGCGTTCATGAAGACGACGCACGTGTTCCGCTTCCTGCAGCGCTGTCTGGCGCGCGCGGCGACCTTCTTCGACCTCGGCGGCGAGCTGCTGCAGGGCGACCGCAAGTCGGCGCAGGTGAAGTCGAAGGCCTTCATCGCGCGCTTCGCGGGGTACTCGGACATGGACCTGTTCCTCGAGGCCGAGGCGCTCTTCGTGCGCAACATCCTCGGCTTCCTCGCCGACGAGCAGCAGCCCGGTGCCACCGAGTACACGCTCTTCCACCTCGTCTGCCAGCTGCTCGACCAGCACATCGACGACATCCGCAACTCGCCCTACCTCACCCTCTCGCAGAAGCTCGCGCGCGTCAAGGTCGAGCGCGAGCGGCTGCGCGCGTCGCAGAACACGGTGCACCGCCTGGGCGGCATCCAGACGGTGCTGAAGATCCTCGGCCGCAGCTTCACGAGCACCGCGCAGCAGAGCTACGTGCTCGAGTACACGCCGCTGGCGATGAAGCTGGGCCACGCGCTGCTGTCGTGGCAGAACAAGGAGCTGCAGGACGAGTTCGTCGCCGCGACGCTGCAGGGCATGGCCATCCTCAAGCCGCCCGAGGCCACCTGCCTCGTCGGCTACCAGCAGCTGATCCGCCTCTGCGCGCACGAGGTCGCCGCCTTCAAAACGCTGCAGCGCCGCCACGCGAAGGGCGGCGCCACGGCGGCCGCGTCCGACGCGGAGCGCCACCAGCTGCGCGTGCTGCGCGCGTGCGTGCAGGTGTTCAACCTCGCGGGCTCCGTCTGCAGCGGCGACAACGCCAACGCGCAGCGCTTTCTCGCGGGCGTCGTGGACGGCGCGAGCAGCGCGACGGCGGTGAACATCGCCAAGGACCTGTGTCTGCTGGCGCACGCGCTGGCGCTGCGGCTGAAGGAGTCGATCGTCTACGTGCGCAACGAGACCTTCGTCGAGAAGCTCGCGCCGCTGATCTACCCGGCGAAGGACTCGAGCAAGCGCCGCTTCCTCGCCTGGCACGACCCGCAGACCAACGTGCTCGACCTCGCGCGCTACGTCTACGTGCTCAGCGGCGCCTTCGAGAACCTCGTGTCGCTGTGCACGGCCGAGACGACGGACGAGATGCTCCTGGCGATGCCCAAGGTGCCCGGCGTGCTCGAGTTCCTCGGCCTGCTGCAGCTCACGGCGACGGTGAAGCACCCGGGCGGCGCCGGGCCGCTCGGGCTGCCGCGGCACCTCACGTGGCGCGGCTGCGACCCCATCCACTTCTACGCCACCTACCTGCGCGAGATGGACGCGCTGCGCGGCCAGCTCGACGCGTCGTCGCAGACGGCGACAGCCGCTGCGACCGACAGCGGCGACGCGGCGCCGACGCAGAAGGTCGCCGCGGCCGCCGCGGCGCTGGCGATGACGGCGGAGGACGAGGAGGACGCGCGCCACCTCCTCGCGGCGCTGCAGCGCTGGGCGGACGCGCTGGACCGACCGCGCGACACGCAGCCGCACCGCTTGACGTGGAACAAGCGGCGCGACTTCGGCCGGCTCTTCGGCCTCTCGTACGACCTGTTCACGTCCATCGCGCGCAAAGCCGAGTACAACGCGCTGCGCCTGCTGCTCGCGACGCTGGACTTCTCGACGGAGGAGCAGGCGCGACAGCTCACGGCCACCTTCCACGACGGCGTGCTCATCCAGAACATGGACAACCTCTTCCGCAAGATCGGCCGCCTGAGCCTCGGCTCGCGCAAGGACGAGGCCACCTCGACGACCGTCGCGTACATCTCGCTCATCGAGGCCGTCGGCATCCGCTTCCCCGAGACGGACGACCTCCTCACCAACTGGGACGAGGACCACAACCGCCGCGGCGTGCGGCCCAAGGCCATCTACGGCTCCGTCGAGCTGCTGGGCCCGGACCGCCGTCTGCGCCGCCTGTACTTCCCCGTGCCCAACTTCGTGCTGCAGTTCTGGTCGTACCCGGAGGTGCAGAAGACGAAGAACGACGTCGTCCTGCGCGTGGACCGCTCCAGCCCCGAGCAGAAGATCGGCGACTTCCTGCAGCACATGGGCCGCCTCTACGTCGTCATGAAGCGCCAGGAGTTCCTCAAGCGCCTGCTCACCTTCCCCGTGCACGGCGTCTTCGGCGGCAAGACGCTGCCGCTGCTGCAGCGCTACCTGCCGCCGCAGCGCTTCCTCGGCCTGCTGCTGACGCTGGGCCTCAACGCGTACTTCGTCTACATGAACACGGCGCCGTTCTCGCTGCCGCCGCGCGCCGCCGCCTTCGACTACCGCGACTGGAGCCTGCGCGACATCGTCGTGTACAGCTTCCAGATCGCGCACTTCCTGCTGCACGCGTCGTTCGCGTTGCGCACGGTGATCAACTCGGGCGCGGCCGACGCGCTGCCCGCCTGGCTCACCGACGGCGAGTCGCCGCTGGTCCGCGCCGCGCAGCGCGTCGTGCAGCTGCCGGTGTCGCTGGCGCTGGTGCTGTGGGACGCGGTCTGGCCGCTGGGCCTCGTGGCGATGTCGTACTTCGCGGCGACGGTGACGTACTGGCTGTACGTGCCGTGCCTGCTGGACATCCTCTTCCAGGTGGAGGCCATGAACGTGCTGTACCTCGCCGTGTCGCGCAACCTCTTCCGCGTCGTGTCGACCATCGCGCTGGCCTTCCTGTGCCTCTACTTCTACTCGATCATCGCCTACCTCTTCGTGCAGGACCAGTACAACCTCAACGGCTACGAGGGCTGCAGCAACCCCGGCGCCTGCTTCCTCCTGCACATCGACTACGGCCTGCAGAACGTGCCGCAGTGGCAGGGCCAGTCCTACATCCAGCCGCACCTGTCGCTCGGCGCGTCGGTGCCGTACGCGGCGCAGATCGAGTACCTCCTGGGTAAGTGTGTCTGTCCCTGTGTCTCACTGTGTGTCTCACTGTGTCTTTCTCTGTGTCTCTCTCGGTGTCTCTCTCTCTGTGTGTCGCGCAGGCTCGTTCTACAACATCACGTACGTGGTGCTCATCAACCTCGTGCTGCAGGCGCTGATCTCCGGCCTCATCATCGACTCGTTCTCGTCGATGCGCGACGAGAACGAGGCCACGCTGCGCGACATCCAAGACAAGTGCTTCGTCTGCTCGATCATGCGCGACGAGCTCGAGGAGGCCGGCGTGTCGTACCAGACGCACATCAGCGAGGAGCACTTCATGTGGGACTACTTCAAGTTCATGATCTACCTCGACCTGAAGGACCCGCTGTCCTTCTCCTCCGCCGAGAACTACGCCTACCGCTGCCTGCAGGACCGGCAGATGTTCCTGCAGATGATGCCCATCAACCGCTCCATGACGCGCGAGACCCTCCAGGCGCAGAAGCGCGCGGCGGAAGACGCCGCTCGCAAAGCGGGCGCCGACGACGTCGACGAGCAGCTGCGCAGCCTGGCGGCGCGGCTCGACGAGCTGCGCGGGCTGCAGGCCGGCCTCGCGCACGCCGTCGGCGACGTGCAGCGCGACGTCGCCGAGTCCGCCGCGCAGCAAACGCGCGCGCACGTGCAGTCGCTGCGCCAGCTGCACGCGAACCTCTCGCAGCAGCTGCAGCAGGTCGTCTCCGTCGTGCAGTCGACCGCCGCCACCACCGCCGCCGCCGTTGCCAGCGCCTCGACGCCCGCGGCGACCGCGCCGGGCGCTGGCGCCGCCCACAGCCGCCGCGCGAGTTCGATGTCGGCGCCGCCGCCGCATCAGCTCTGAGCGCCGCGCCTCGCCCGTCGACCGTTCGCGCCGCCATCCGCCACCAGTTGTCTCCCCCAGCCCCCCACTTACAGTTGTCTCCCGCCTACACACATCAGGTGTCTGCTGCCATCAGTTGTCTCCCTTCGCCCCTGCCCCTGCCCCTTCTACAGCGGTTCGCTCAGCCGCCCGGCGCCCTCTGTCCTCCGCAGGGCGCCCATCTGTTAACGCTAAAGAATCGATGACCGCAACGCCGCGAATCGCCAGGCTACTTACACGACCCGGGGCTCTTTACAGTGAAACGGCGCCGCTCGACTGTGCGGCGCACAGACGACGCGGCGCCATGGCGACACCCACACGCACAAACGACAAACGACAACGACACCCACATCAAACAAACAGACTAACGAAACATACAGCCGCCCTTCGGCGCCGCTACTGACAAGTGGCAAAGGCGGGCGCCGCGGCGCCGAGAGAGGCCGGGACGACCGCCTCCAGCAGCGCCGCGGCCACGAGCGACTTCGTCGGTGCCACGGCCCCGCTGGCCTTCGCCAGCGCCGCGATCGACGAGCTCAGTCCGGTGGAGGTGGCGGCCGCTGCTAAGCCAGGGCCAAGCAGCTGGGACGTCGTGGACGACGACGGCGGTGCGAGGTAGCCGCCGTGGACGCTGGGCAGCGACGCGGCGATGGCGAGTGCGGTGGCGCTCGCCATCGCGTGGCCCGACGAGCTGTGCGACGGAGGCGGCGGCACAGCGGCGGCGGCCACCACCGCAGCGGAGAAGGTGTCATGGCTCTCGAAGAGCTTTGAGAGCTCGCGGTCGGCCTTGGACTGGTCGGACTCGGCGATGCTCTTGAACACTTTTCCGCCGAGGATCTCGACGAGGTAGCGGTAGCACTTGTGCGCAAAGGGCAGGTTGTCGCCCGCCCGGCCGTGGTACTTGCCGCGGCCTTCGAGGCAGGATATCAGCGCCAAGAACAGACACAAGTTGTCGCGCAAGCCCAGCCGGGGCATGAGTTTGCAGACGCAGAAGTACGCGAGAGGCAGCGTGGCCAGCAGCGACTGGTTCTTCGCCTCGTCGCGGACCGAATCCTGCTCGACCACCCTCAGGAGCGTGTCTTGGAAGCTCTGACGGTAGTTGGCGTAGTTCTCTTGCCACGCTCGCCGACCCTCTGGCGTCTGCGCGAACAGAGCGCAGTGCATGAGGGAGAACACGACCTTGACGGCCGTGTCCTTCGAGCTGATGAGGCTGTCGACGAAGTTGTTCGCGTCCACTCCGCTCTGCAGCGCCAACTGCCATGACTCGATGGTCGATCGACTGAAGTTCTCGTATCTCCGCGCCGCCTCCAAGATGAAATCGACCGTGAGCGGAGGTGGCAGCTGGAAGTTCTCGCCGCTTGTGCTTTGGTAGAGCTGCGCCGCCGTCAGTTGCTGTCGCGAGAATGCACGACACAATGGGACGTAGATGTCCGCAGAGGCGGACTTTGGTCGCTTCGCGCCGGTCAAGTTGGCGCCCGAGATCACTCGGTCGGCCTCGGTCAGTGCGTGCATCATGTTCAGCCCGGCGCTGGCTCTGACGAGATCCGAAACAGGCGCCGGCGAACTGGGCACCAAGAGACCGTTGGTGTAAAGCATTCCATTGGGGTACGGAGACACGTCCTGGGCTGCCGAGATCGAGTTCGAAGAAAGGCGCATTCTCTTCGCGGCAGAACCCGCAGAGAGCATCGAATCTTGAGCCGCCGAGGGGGCGGTGTCCATCGGCGTGACAGGCTTTGATGACGGTGCATTACCCGCGAACATGAAAGCAAGTGCCTCCACTGCAATTAACTCGGGATCTTCCAATTGACTAGCTTCCTTCTTCGGTCTCTTCTTGCCGACGACTCCGTTGGATTCTGCCTTAATGGGCTCAGAATCTTTCTTTTTTCGCCCCGCGAGCTTTGCCTCTGTATTGGTTGATGATAGCGAGTCGTTCATTTCGCTAGAAAAATCTTGGCTGCCTCGCAATGGGTCGGCATTGGTGATATCAACGTTAGGCATCTTTCACTGAGTGTCAAAACGTAGGAAAGCCACAAGAAATCAGTGCCCCGATCAGAAGCTTGACGTAGAGATAGAGGAGGACAACAATAAGTCCTTCCTTTGAAACTTGAGCCGGTGGCCGTCGGTTAAAAAGATAACTTGTGAGGCGTAGGTCAGCGGAGAGTGCACGCGTCTGCCGAATACGGCAGCGGGAGTCGCGCCAACGACGGTTGCCCTGCGTCTCCTCTGCGACGCGTCTCCCACAGGAGGAGACCACACAGTCGCGAGTGTGTCGCGCGTGTTCTGACCACAAACGGCCACTCTCCCGCGGCAGGCCGGGCGGACCGTTTCGCTTTTGACACACTCAACACCGCGTCACAGAACCCTAGAAACCACAGAAACTCAGAATCAGACAACCGGACGACGCTCGTGGGCTTTGAAACTTCATCTTCAGCGTGCCTGCTGGTAGTTTTCGCAAGCGACGATGTTTTTGGATTGAATAATTGACGCACAGAGAAACAGCTTCTCTATTTACATACGAGAGTGAAGGGACGCAGAAGCGACGCAGAATTGAACCGACAGACTCACAACAACGAGAAGGCGCGCAGAATCGCGTCGTAATACTTGGGGAAATGGACCAGCACACCAGTGCAGTGACCACCTTCGAGCTCGATGAGCTCAGAGTGGACTGTTCCGGGGATCTGAGAAATGTGCTCGTAGAAGGGGCGCCAACGAATGGGCGGAATGTAGGCGTCGTGAAGACCGCTCAGTTGAATGAACACTCTTCTTATTTCTTTGACTTTGTTGGCATCCAGCGCTGGAACATCTGCATCGCGATCCGTCGGAATCAGCGATGTAGTTGGAGGCGGTAGGCCCTGCTGGTTGTTCAATAAAATTTGACGAAGGTCGCGAGCGCCTCGGGCGATGTCCATCGTCTTCAGCAGCGAGTGGACCTTCTCTTTGCCTCTCGCATACGCTTCAGCGCGGCTTTCCGCCGAGGGACCCGGTTGTGGTGCCAATCGATCAAAAGAGATCGTGTGGGACAGAGCCCCGAGAACGTACGCGTCGTCTGGCGAATTCGCCGGAATGTGCGCGATGATGGCGATTTTCGAAATGTTCTGGCTGTCCATCATCACGCTGGACAGCCCCGACATTGAGCCACCGAACGAGACCCCCGTGACGCCCAGCTTACCGGTGAAGTTGTTGGGGTTGCGAGTGAGCCAGTTCAGCAGCGCATTCGTCTCCATGACCGCGGCAAGCGACTGCTTCGGAGTATCGTCGACTTCGTACAACGTATAGCTCGATTGCTCTGGACGACGGCGCGCACCATAGAAAGGGAGTTGGACAATAATAGAGACGATGCCGTGGTCACGTGCCAAAGGCTTTGCGAGGAGGTATCGGCGCACGGCAAACCCCTCATCGCCAGTGGCGGGAAGCTGGATCAGAATCCGCTGATCGTTGCCAGGCTCACGGCCCAACTGGAGCACGTTGTCCAAAGACTTAAGTCTTGCGGGAATAACAATTTGAACCTGCACCCTGCGAACGTTTTCGTGGTGGTGCAAATAGTCGCCAATTGGCGACAAGAAGGACGCGCGGGCGAAGAGCACATCGTCGCCGTCCTTCTGCCAGTCCTCTTCGAGACGAAAGTCAGCAGCCATCGCCAGAGAGCCGTTGTGAAGATTGATGGCATTCACGGCTTCATCGAATGATTCGTCGGTCCCCAGACCACCCCCGTAGTTCTGGACCACTCCGGACGCCACACGCACCGACCAATCGTCCATCTGACCCATTATGTACGAACGAACCATTTTGTTGCACAGGAGCAGTCCAGTGCCAGAGAGGCCTAACCATAAGCGAATGGCGCTTGCTTGCTGAGCAGCAAACGGGCTGGCCGTGTGCAGTGATGAAAGAGCTGCAGAGTACAACTCTGGCAGCTTGGAGAGCACAGTGGACATGTTCTATGCGCACGGAGAAACAAGATGTGATGTGATCAATTACAGGCCCCAATCACCAGGCAAATGAGACCGCGACCTCTACGCTGTTTGTGGCTGCAGAAGAGGAGGGATGACGACCGAACGACGTCGGCGACGAAGCGACGAAGCGACGGGGCCCTCGACCGAAATGTGACGCTGCGATGTGCGTCGCCGTCGTCGTCGTCGTGTCCTCTCTCTCTCTCCCGCGACACAGACCTCCCAGACATCCCAGACGACCCAGATCTGCTCCGCTGCACCTGACCCCTCAACTGACCCCTCAACCGCTACTGCTACCTCTTCTCGGAAGAACCACAGTGGCAGTCATTAAGCGAAGCGACTGCCATGAGACAGGGGCTGCTTAGCAAGTTCAGGTATGTACAATATATTCTCCTTACAGCGACCATGTGTGCACAGTCGACGCTACACCTCGTCCAGCGGCCAGATCGGACGTCGCGCGTGCTTGTACTCGCCTCCGCACAGAATTTGGTGACCCAGTCCTCCGCCGTCGACGGCTACGATTTCATCGGCAAGAGGTGAGAGGCAGGCGCGGAAATGCTGCTTCGACTTGACGCAGACGATCTGTTTGTGCGCCAGGTCCACCCCCAACGAGGTGATCTGCGCCGTGTCCAACAGCTGCCCGTTGTTGCTGATCAACACCACGTCAATCTCGCCCTCTGCATCATCTGATTCGTCCGATCTATTAGCGCTGGTCCCATCCAAAGCTGCCGCGTCCACGATGCTGGCCACGCGGAACAAGACGCACAGACCGAAGTTCTGCCACTGGCCGCCGAAGCCCATCGGGCCCCAAGTCTGAAACCGCCCGTCCGAGACGCTGACCACTCGGCCGCGAACGGTCAATGGTGCGCCACCTGCAGCCACGTCGAAGTTGCCGCCCATGGTCAGCACGCCTGCGCGGCCCACGCCGATCTGCTCCACCGCGTGGCGCACCGCGCGCGGGTCGTAGATCGCGTAGAACACCACCTGCCGCAGCGGCGGCGAACGCTGCCCACCGCCGTTCGCGCAAACCATCGCACGTAGCAAGTTTGTCGCATCGCCGTAGTGGCCCGAGCCGGGGTTGTCCGTGACGTCGGCGACCACCAGCGGCTTCAGCGCGGCCGCGTGTCGGTCGCGGCAGAACGAGCTCATCCGCGCGACGGCTTCGTCGACCGTCAGAAAGACCTCCGACCGAAACTCCCTCGTCTCCCACACATAGTCCATCAGGCCCTCCGCGATCTGCTGCGCCTCTGTGCGCGATATGCCATCGATAGCGTCGAACGTGACGGTCACCGACGGGCCGACGTCGTAGATGTCCGCCGCCGTGAACCCGGCGCAGACGCTTACCACGAGGCACTTGCCGGACCGCTCGAACTCTTCTCCCCGATGTAGAATGGTGCACATGGGCCCCGTGCTCAGCGTCGTTTTGCCGCCGTCTAGACCGGAGAGCTGGGGTCGCTTGGCCAGCACCGTGACGGGTTCGATCTCTCCGCGCAAGGTTCGCTGCAGCAGGTCGGCGGCACGCAAGGCGGTCTCGTAGAAGTCGATGTGGGGGTACGTCCGAACGGCAATCAGACACGACGCGTTCTCTGCCATGCGCGGAGTGATGTTGCCGTGCAGGTCCAGCGTCACGAAGATGGGGACGCGGGGACCGACGATGCGGCGAAGTCGCTCGAGCAACTCACCCTCGCAGTCCTCAGTGTGTTCGCCGACCATGGCGCCGTGGAGATGCAGCAAGAGTCCATTGGGCCGTGCGCGTTCGCAGGCGGACGTTAGTCTTCCGAAGAGGTCTTCGCAGACCTCGCGCAGCACGCGACCAGCCGGGTTGGCGCTGGCTGCTACGGGCACCACTAAGTCCCAGTTGTACTCGTCCGCCTTCTCATAGCTTGCCCCAAGCGTGCTCTTCGTTCCTCGGTGGTGCTTCGCAATGGAGACTTCGTCCAGCAGCAGTTGTTGCTCCTGGAAGTTCTTCCACGACGTCGGCAGAGCGGAGAAGGTGTTCGTCTCGTGGCTCAAGTCGCAGGAAAGGATCACTTTCCTGGATTCGGAGGCGATCTGTGCTGCCATGTGACTCTCCATTTGCGGCCTGTCGCGTTGCCAAGGCGAGTTAAATGTGTTGGCAATGGTCGTTCGGTCGCTGGGCCTCTCGTCGCGCTGAGGAAAAAGACGAGAAAAAATTCCCGTACTTTGATTCCCCCTATATGCACCTTATATATAGGGTGTATGTGAGTACTTATGTCCAAGATGTTCCATTTCGACGACGAGGCGGCCGGTTGCCATTTGCATCGGACTCGTTGACTCGTTGGCCATGCGAGCGCTTTGGTGCAGTTGCGCCACGGCCAAAATCGATTGTCAACGAGAAATTCTCTTGAAGCGGCCCGAATTCCAACGGGGCTGGCACTTGTTATCGTCAGACGCCACCGCCAACGACGCCGCCATGTTGCCGCGAACGGACGGCGAAAGTTTGGCGAATCGCCCAACTTCTGTCATGTTCGGCGATGCTATGATCACCGACGACCATGTGGAGACATCTGGCTGGGGCTGTGTGGACATGCACCGGCTGGAGTCGATCTACTTCTGGTTCTGGTTCCGCAAGACGCTGCCGGTCACCTGGCCGCTGCTGTTCGTGGGCACGTTCCTTATCCCTCTGTTCTTTTTCAACCACAGCGACGGCTACATCTTTATGGGCTCCATTCTATCGTCCGTCTTCTGCGTGCTGGCGCTTCTCAGCTACTGGCAGATCCGCCCGTGGCGGCGGCACCCGTCGGTCCTCATCATCATGATTTGCTTCATCAGCATCGGCATCTCCGCCATCCTCGTGTACAATGCCGCGCCGCACGGGGGCGACCAAGAGATCGACAAGTCGGACGTGGACGTGATCGAAGACAGCAGCTACAGTGCGTCCGACCGCGCGGCGAGCTGCCTGCTGATGTCCTTCTTCATCCAGCTGACGCTGCTCGCCCGCGAGGGCTGGATCCTGACGCTGTCCCTCGACCTGCTGACCAGCATCACGAACCCCTTCGCGTCGTACAAGGCGAACCTGAAGCAGTACCACGTGTACATCTGGACCTTCACGACGCTGTCCGCCGTCGTGCTCGTGAGCACGCGGTCGTGTCAGGGCGAGTTTCTGTCCAACGGCACCTGCTGGCTGCGCATCAGTGGCGCGGACAGCGCGTGCTTCTGGGGCTTCTTCATGGCGTGGGTGATCATGTTCTACGTGAACGCCGCGGCCGTGTTGGCCTACGCCTTCTCGCGCGTGTCGAAGGGCCTCGAGTCGACGTACGCGACGAGATACGCCTGCGTCGCCGACACGTTCCGCGTGGTGTTTCTGTACTTCATCTACGGCATGATCATCGCGGTCTTCTTCCTCGTCATCTACTACAGCTACCAGTCGGGCGTCTCGCGCGACAGACTCTACTTCCTCGAGCACTGCTTCGCGTACCTCATCGCCTGTCGCGGCTTCATCGACGCGCTCATCTGGTTCTTCTCGCACGGCTTCATCAGCGAGAGCGGCGTCGTGACCAACTTGTCAGTGGTCACGACCAACGCGTCGCCACAGCGCCGCCGCAGCCGCCGGTCGACGCCGGCGGGGACCTCCGCGACCCGCTTCCCCTTCGCCGAGGACGAGCCGCCGGCCGGCGACGGTGCGTCGCGCGAGGAGGGTGACCTGGGCGCCGCCGCCGCCGCCGACGCCGCCGCCGACGCCATCGTCGATGAGGACGACGACGCCGCGGCGGACGCGCAGCGCGGCCTGCTCACGCTGGCCGACGTGTTCATGCCCGACCGCTCGCTGCGCGGCCTCTTCGCCGGGTGGCTGTTCGGGCGCGACGCGGCGCTCGACGGCGGGCGGCTGCAGTCGCACGACGACGACGAAGCGAGCGTCGGCGCGGTCCGCTCGCCAGCGAAGCGGCGCGCCGGCCCCGGGAGCGCGTCGCGGTCGAGTGGACGCGGCGACGCGGCCGCATCGCTGCAGCAGGCGCTGCTCGCCGACGAGGCCGAGCACAGCCGCCAGCGGTCGCGGTCGCTGCGCGCGGCCGGCGGCGCCTTGGCCGCCGGCCCCGACGCGGCCTCCGTCGCGACACGCGCGACGCACGACACACAGGACGTGGACGTGTCGCCGCAGCTGAACGTGACGCTGCGGCGCGAGGTGCTGGCGCTGGTGACGCGCGGCATTCAGGAGTCGGTGACGCGCATGATCGAGCGCGACCGCAAGCTGCGCGACCAGCTCGCGGCCATCGGCGTCGTCGTCTACGACGAGCGCGACTACTTCCAGGACGCCGCGGAGGACGACAGCGACGCCGCCGACAGCGACGCCGACAGCGGCGGCAGCAGCGGTCTGAGCGACGACGCCGACGACAGCGACGGCTACCGCTCCGCCTCGTCCGTCGACGGCTACGACACCGCCGCGTCGCGCGCCTCAGACGCGTCGGCGTCGTCGATCCACTCGCTGCTCAGCAGCCAGCACAGCGCGCGCAGCACCGGTCTGCTGCCGGCGCCCGCGGCCGCGCTGCCGTCGAGTCTCGTGGCCGCGCGGCGCGTGCAGCCGATCCAGCGCACGCGCGCGAAGGCCGAGCGCGAGCGGCGCTCGGACAAAGCCGACCGCCCGTCGAACGCCTCCGGCGGCCAGTCGAGGTCGAAGCGCAGCCGCCACAGCGACAGCCGCGGCCGCTCGCGTCGCAGCGGCGGCGGTGGCGGCGGCAAAGACGCTTCCGACGCGGCGCCGACGGCGGCGACGGCGACCTGGCGCAGTCGCCGCTCGCCGACCTCGCGGCGGCGCACAGAGCTGGCGTCGCACCCGCCGCGGCCGTCGGCGCGGGACCGTCGGCGCAGGGCTCGGCGTCGCTGTTGTCGGCCGCGCTGGCGCAGCAGCCGCCGAGCGCGGCCTCCGGCAGCGCCACGCCCGACCGCTCAGCCGCCGCCAGCCGCCCGCGTCGTCGCCGGCGGCGCGGGCGGCCGCGCGCGGGACGCACTCGCTGCAGGTGCCGTCGCACGTGCACCTGACCAGCGTCAACCACAGCTACCACTTCCGCGCGGACGACGCGGCCAGCGCAGCCAGTCGGCGTCCTTCGTCACGTCGCAGTCCGCGTCGCAGTCCGCGTCGCTGCTGGCCACGTCGCCGCTGCACGCGACCGACGAGGCGCCCAGCGGCCGCGCGCAGCCCCAGCGCGTCGCGCGGCGGCCGGCCGCGTCCACGAACGCGCCGCCGCCGAGCCACAGCCACAGCCACAGCCACAGCCACCGCCACGCGGAGGGCACCGTGCTCCACAGCCTCATGAGCATCGTCGGCGGCCAGTTCTACCCCGGCGAGTACGGCGTCGACCACCTCGTCGCCGCGCCCGCAGCCGCAGCCGGCGCGGCCACCAGCGGTGGTCACAGCGTCGCCTTCCGCAGCCAGCGCCACGCGGCGCCCGCCGCCGCCAGCCACAGCCACAGCCACAGCCACAGCCACAGCCACAGCGCGCAGCTGGACGCGAGCCGCGCGGTCGGCGCGACGTGGGCGGACGACGTCGAGAGCGGCCGCGCGGACCCGCGGCCCGACGACGCCGACGACGGTCGCTCGCCGTCGCAGGACTCGCAGGCCTCGGGGCGCGGCGGCAGCGCGTCGCTGCGGCAGCGCAAACAGGCGATCCTCGACGAGTTCCGGCCGCCCGCCGTCGTCGTCTTCTTCTTCGACGAGCAGCGCCACCGCTTCCGCGACTTCCGCCCCGCCACGTTCCGCCAGCTGCGCGCGCTGGCCGGCATCTCCGAGGAGGCGTATCTGCGCTTCATCCAGCAGCCGGCGCAGGAGCGACTGTCCGAGGGCCGCTCGGGCGCCTTCTTCTTCATCTGCGGCGCCGGGGAGCTCGTCGTGAAGACGATCGCGCGCGGCGAGGCCGCCACGCTGCTGAAGATCCTCGACGACTACCGCGCGCACTTCGTGCGCCACCCGGACTCGCTCATCGTGCGCTTCCTCGGCCTGCACAGCATCACGCTCTACGGCGCCGAGTTCCACTTCGTCGTGATGAAGAACATCTTCCCGCCGGGCCAGCGCCTGCAGGAGCGCTACGACCTCAAAGGCTCGTACATCGCGCGCCACGCGAAGGCGGCCAACCGCCCGGGCTCCATCGCGACGTGTCGCCACTGCGGCGCGCTCTTCGTCGTCGGCGACGCGCAGGGCGACGACCCGCTCGGCCGTCGGGGCGGCGCCGAGCGGCGCTCGTCGCTCGCGAGCGGCGCGGCGTCGTTTTCGTCGTCCTCTGCGGCCGCCGCGGCGCGGCGACGGCGCCAGCAGCAGCGCAGCGGCGTGCTGGAGGCCGGCAGCGCCTGCCCGGAGATGGCCGGCGGCCACGAGCCCTCCGTCACCCTCAAGGACAACGACCTCGCCAGCAAGATCCGCCTGCACCCCGAGCACGCGCTGCAGGTCATCGAGACGGTCTTCAACGACTCGGACGCCCTCGCGGCCATGGGCCTCATGGACTACAGCCTGCTCGTCGGCGTGCAGCACGTGCACTACGACCTGCTGCAGCACCCAGACGCCGCCGCCGCAGCCACCGCCACCGCCGCCGGCGCTGCGGCCGCCGCCGCCGACTACCGCTCGTACCCCGCGCGCGTGGTGATCGCGCCGAACCGTTACTACTTCGGCATCATCGACATCCTGCAGACCTGGGACTGGACCAAGCGGCTCGAGCACTTCGCCAAGGTGCAGCTGCTGGGGCAGCCGTTCGACGGCGTCTCCGCCGTCCCGCCGCTCGACTTCAAGCGCCGCTTCCAGCGCAAGGTCGCCGCCGTCATCGACCACGCGTCGCTGATCCGCGAGGTGACCGGCTCGTGGCAGGGCAAGCGCGAGGTGGGCAGCGTCTACTCGCTCACGGCGCTCCCGCCCGACCTGCTCGCCGCGCCGCCGGCCGCGGGGGCCCCGGCGCCGCCGCCTGTCGGAGACATCGGCGGCGACGCGGGCGGCGACGAGAGCGGCGACGACGACGCCCTCGACCTGCGCAGCTCGATGGGCTCCCGCCCGCGCGAGTCGCTGACGTCGCGGCACTCGCTCGTCGTGTCGGCCGACCAGGGCGCCGCCGCCGGCGACTACGCACCCGCCGCCGACGCGGCGGAGCTGTCCGTATCGCCCCTCACGACGCTGCGCACGCTCATCGCCGACCGCAACAGTTTCCGCGCCAAAGAGTGAGCCTCGCCCGCCCGTCACTCTGCGTCGCTTTGCGGGCCATCTCCTGCGTCTGCCCGGGCGCGTGGCTGCGGACGGCCACGCAGCGCCTAGCGCCCAAAGCGCCCACAGCGCTCAAAGCACCCACAGCGCTCAAAGCGCCCACAGCGTTCAAAGCGCCCACATCGCTCAAAGCACCCACAGCGCTCAAAGCGCCCACAGCGTTCAAAGCGCCCACAGCGCCCACAGCGCCCATAGCGCCCA
>SMOI01000054.1:55244-128047 GCA_008000375.1 Poteriospumella lacustris
AGCGCCCATAGCGCCCACGTGCAGCGACCGCCGTCCCACGAAACGGCTCAGCCGCCGAGAGCTTCAGCGGTATAAAAGCTGTCAAACGATGTAACCGCAGTGTGCTATTCATTATTCGCGTTTGCCCCCAACGCTCCAACGCCCGTGTCCCGCGTCGGTCAACGCGTCTCGCCGCCGCCGATCGCGTCGCGGTCACCGCTTTCCCAGACTCGCAGATATCCCAGATCCTGAGCGCGTAGCCGTTTCGTCTCCTCTGCGTCGCGACGACGACGACTGCTGCGACGGCGACGGCTGCTGTCGGGGTCGGGGTCGGGCCTGCGACTGGAAATATTGACACGTCGATAGGTCGCGATGCGGTGAAGTTGCGCCACCATCACATTGCTGCAAGCCCTACTTGCTGTTTACCCAATTGTCCTCTCGCTCTTTGAGGAGCGTCGTCCGTTTCTATCCTGTTTCAGTGTGAAAAATGGCCCGAGCAGACAGGACCGATGAGGCGGCGGCTTTAGACATCGTCGAGCGATTCGAAACCTATGAGGATTATCTGGACTCGCAGCTGACAACCACTGACATGAACTACTTGGGCGATGAGGAGATGGCTCGACAGCTGGTCGAGTTGAACTACACTGGTCTAGGAAACTGCATGAAGCGCGAAGTACGAGCGCCCTCCCGTAGCCCTGCCTCCACCGACTTCATTTTCCCTGTCATTTGATTTATAGGACTTTGAAGCCCAAAAGAAAATGCTTCTGGAGCGGTCGAACCAAAAGCATGTGGTCCAACGGAAGCTGGCCAGCATTGACAAGGATTTCTCGTCGTCGGTATTTCTGCAGGTAGGTGGCAGCAGTGATTGCGCCGACAGTGCCGCCCTAACCCTCACTTGCAGGCTCTAGCGGAAAGAGAGGAGCTTTTGCGGAGCGGCAAATTGACGACGATTCTCTTCATTCGAGACAAGAACAGCAAGGTCAGTGAGCCCGCCCGACGGGCGAATGTCTGTCGGCCGTCTCTTACACTCTCTGAATGTGCAGGGCCATGAAGTATCGGGATATATCGATCTCGCACATCGAATGCGCACAGAGGATTTCGGTCCTATCTTTGAGCTCAGGTGAACTGCTGCGCGTGGCCTTGCATCACCTCTTCGCTGATGTTTGTTTCGTTTCGTAGGAAAAAGCTGCTTCCCAAGCCCTCCGATCTCAGTTACTACAACTGGGAGACACAGCTCTCAACATCCAACTCGTCGCCTCTCTACCAGGTCATCGCAGACAGCGCACAGGGGCTGCTGTTCAAAAATAAACGCGACCGAAAAATAATCAACGTCAATCCTGAGTGCGATCCGGGCGACAACACTAGTCGGACGGAATTGGCGACAAAGGAATACGAACAGGTGGTCTTTTACGACCACTCCACTCGTCGCAGACTGTAAACTATCGACGACCTCGTCGCACCATCTATTGTACAATAATTACCGGAACATCACATGCTTTGTGGTGGACTTGATTCGATCGAAGTACACGAAAGGCGTTTCAGACTGCGGCGGGAAAAATCCGAGAAACCGCGTCGCCGTCGCCGTCGCCGCGCCCGCTGCGGAGTGGAGTGACAAAGGGGCGGCCCCGACGCCTCGACCGCCTCGGATCTGCTGCCAAAGCGAAGGAGACGCGCACTTCTCAAATTGTGAACCTCCCTGCAAAGGCGACGCGTGTAGCTTCTCACGTGCACCACCTGCATCAGTCAATGACCACGACTCCCACCGCTCCGTCCTCGGACGCGGCGCCCGCCCAGTCCGCGACGGCCGTGACACCATCCTCCGTTCTTTACAAATGCGAACCCAAAAATTGGCTCTTTCTCCCTAAATTCGCTCGCAAGGCCGTTGCGTGGCTCACCATCACCGGGTTTTCGTTGACCTTTTTCTCGCCGGCGCTGTTCTTCGTGCTGCTGGTGCCATCGCTGTGGAAGCGCTATCCCTGGGTGCAGGGATCTATCGCGACGTCGCTCGCGTTGTCGTATCTTTTGCCACTGCGCGAATGGTAAGTGCGCTAGTCTTGACACGTGCTGATCGGGCGCGGTAACGCTGCTGTTCGCAGGAAATGGTTCCGCACCATCGGGCAGCTGTGGTACGAAGTCTTCGACATGCACGTGAATCTGTCGCCAGAGAAGATCGCCCAAACCCTGGAAAGCAACAAAGACGTTCAAATGATCCTCGCCATGCACCCGCACGGCATTGTGCCCTACCAGGCGATTCTGTGGGCCGCGTACTGCGACCAGTACTTCCGGGGCGCGGACGGCAGCGCGCTGTACGGCTTCGGCGCCGCAGCGGATGCCGTAGGATACGTCCCTTTCCTCCGAAACGTTATGGGGTTTTTAACTGCGGGCTCGGCGTCTTATAAGCCCCTGAAGGAGGGACTGACGAAGGTGAGTCTCTCGCACCCGCCTCTGCCGCTCCGCCGCCGACTCAACAGCTCCTTCGCCATTGCAGCACAAAGTTCCAGCGGCAGGGAACCGGTTCGTGAAGAACTTGTTCATCCTTCCGGGCGGCATCGCGGAGATCTTCCTCAGCAAGCCCGGCTCGCACGACATCGTCTTCCAGAACCGCAAGGGCCTCGTGCGCCTGGCCATCGAGACGAACTCGTGTCTCTGCCCATGCTACGTGTTTGGCGGGACGGACTTCTTCCAGAACCTCGCAACTGACGACGGCTGGTTCGCGCACTTCTCTCGCAAGTTCCGCCTGGGCGTGACCATCTTCTGGGGACAGTTCGGCCTGCCGATCCCCTTCACGCCCAAGGTGACGATGGTCATCGGAGACCACATCCCCAACCCCAAGCTGCCGGAGAACTGCACGCCTGAAGAGAAAAACGCAGCCGTCGAAGAGCTTCACGCGAAGTTCATTTCCGAGATCCAGAAGCTCTTCGACACGTACAAAGCCGCGGCGGGGTACCCCGACGCGAAGCTGCACGTCGTGTAAACCGCCTCGGTTCTCGCCCTTTGCGTGTCCAGCCACCACGTCACCAGGGAGAAGTTGCTGCAATGGCAGCGCATGGCGAAGACTCCTCATCATTAACGTTCTAAATGTCACCGCAGCGACGCGCTGCTTCTTCTCCGTCGGGCGGGTCTCTATGCGTACACAGCGATAGGGGTCGCCCGCTCGTGTTCGCTTCCCCTCGTCGTTGTCCAGCAGTGACGAGTAAAGGGTGACGGGTGACGGGTGACGGGGCGGCAGACGGCGCCTCGGATCCGCCCGCCCGTCGATGACTCTCAGCACACCGCTCTCGGCGCCTCCCGCCGCAGCGCTGGCGGCGGAGTGCGCGTCGACGATCCGTTTCAATTCGCCGCGCACCGCGCCGCCGCTGAGAAGAACCGAGACGCATCGATCGATACCCGAAAGGTAGGTAGTTGGTGCATCGTGTGCCACTTGTCAAAGCCTAGTGCTGCTTGTGAAGTGTGATCTCGCCGAGGAGCTGTTGGCGCCTTGTTGCTGATGGAGTGAAGAGTGAACCGCACCGATGTACCGCCCGCCTGCCCGCCCGTCTAGGCTGGCACTGACCTGTGGATGCGCCTGCTGTGTTGCTCGTTTGTGTTCATCGTAGGGACAAAATTCGCTTGAAATGCCGCTTCGGCAGCGACATTCGGACTGTGATTGTCAACCACAACACAGCTATCGCCGAGTAAGAGCCCCCCGTCGCTACTGCTGTGTGCCTCTTGTGACGCGTCTGTTCAGTTTGAAAAGGCGGCTGTCGAACGACTTCGGCTTCGATGTGGCGCTGAAGTATGAGGACCGCGACGGCGACTTGATCACTCTGTCGTCGCAGGACGACCTCGTCGACCTGCTGCAGTACACGACGTCCGACTCGGTCAACGTCCTCGTCAGCGAGTCCATCTCCTTGCCGCAGCTCAACCTCAAAGGCTCCGCTGTGCAGGGCGCGTCGACTAAGCAGCCTGGAGGCGTGACGACCTCTGTGGTGAGCGGCTCTGCGCCGCGGCCGAGCGGCGTCTTCGGCCTGGCGCCGACGCCGGTGGGCGGCGCGGCGGTGGGCGGCGCGGCGGTGGGCGGCGCGAGCGCTGCCGCTCCGCTGCCGAAGCTCATGGGCCAAATCATCATGCCGCGCGTCGAGCGGTTCCCGACCATCGGCGACTCGACGCGCTACCAAGAGCAGCTGCCCGCCGTCCTCCGCTGGAAGCGCGCGGAGGTGCTGGGCCAGGGCGCCTTCGGCGTGGTGTACCTGGGCCTGAACATCGACACGGGCGAGCTCATGGCCGTGAAGCAGATGGCCACCGAGGAGGTGTCCAAGCGGGAGCTGAGCTCGCTGGAGAACGAGATCAACCTGCTGCGCGGCCTGCGCCACCCGAACATCGTGCGCTACATCGGCACGGAGCTGACGAGCTCGGCGCTGTCGATCTTCCTCGAGTACGTCCCCGGCGGCTCGCTCAAGGCGCTGATCGACAAGTTCGGCGCCCTGGAGGAGTCGGTGGCGCGCTCGTACACGCGGCAGCTGCTGCTGGGCCTCGAGTACCTGCACCGCAACGGCATCGCGCACCGCGACATCAAAGGCGCCAACTGCCTCGTCGGCAACGACGGCGTCATCAAGCTCGCCGACTTCGGCAACTCGAAGCACTGGCGCCCGGTGGCGGCCACGGCCACGGGCGGGGCGAGCTTCACGCAGACGGGCGACATCAAGGGCACGCCGGCCTGGATGGCGCCCGAGGTCGTGCGCGACGCGGGCGCGACGATCAGCTGGCGCAAGGCGGACCTCTGGAGCCTGGGCTGCACCACGCTGGAGATGACCACGGGCAAGGCGCCCTGGAGCCAGTTCAGCAACTCGGTGACGGTGCTGTACCACCTCGCCTGCCAGGACACGCTGCCCGAGTACCCGGCGCGCCCCTCCGCCGAGCTGCTCACCCTGCTCAACTTGTGCTTCCAGCGCGACCCCGCGCAGCGCCCCGACGCCACCTCGCTGCTGCTGCACCCGTTCGTCGCCGCGCAGGCCACGTGGGGCCAGGCGCGGCCCACGACGATGTCCTCGCTGCTCGTGCACTCGGACGGCGACTTCCACCGCCACAGCCGCGCGCAGCCCGTCGCCCAGTTCCCCAGCCGCCGGCCGGGCGCCGCCCCGACGCCCTCCTCCGCCGCGCCCACGCGCGAGCTGCCAGCGGGCGGTGGCGGCGGTGGCGGCGGCGGCGGCGACGACGAGGCGGCGCTGCTGCTGCACCACGCGCACATCGCGCCGCGCACCGCCGCGCAGCCGCAGACGGCGCGCGCGCCCGTCAGCGCCGACGCGACCGTCGTCATCGCGCGCGACCGCCTGCCGAACACCGCGCGCGACGCGCTGACCGCCGCCGCCGCCACCGCCGCCGCCGGCTTCGCGTTCTACGACGCGAACCCCGAAAACACCCACGAGCGCGCGGATGCGCCGCTGGCGCTCGCCGAGGCGCCGCTGCCGCCAGACGACGGCGTCGGCAGCCCCACGCCGCCCGCGCTGCTGCTGCTCGACGAGGCGCTCGACGGCCGCGAGTCGCCGTCGCCGCTGCCAGCGGCCGCCGCGGCGCCGGCCAACGCGACGCCGTCGCAGCGCAGCGCCAAAAAGGCGGCGGCAGCGCGCGGAAGCCGCTGCAGAGCCGCCGCGCCGCCGCGACGCCGACGGCGGCGTCGAGCGACGGCGGCGCGGCGGCGGCGTCGAAGCCCAAAGCGGCGTCGGCGAAGGCGAAGGCGGCCGCCGCCGCCGCCGCCGCGCAGCGCCCACGACGCCGGTGCCAGCGCTCGAGATGCGCCAGCTGAGCAAGCGCAGCGGCGCTGCGGGCGGCGGGTCGCCGCTCACGGTGCCGCCGCAGGCCGCCGCGGCGGTGCGCCGCTCGTCGCCGAGCTTCAAAGCGGCGCGCTCGTGCGCGACCGGTCGGCGTCGTCGCTGGCGTCGCAGTCGGCGGCCTTCGCGGCGCCCGGCGCGCTGCCGCCGGGTCGTCGCTGGCGCAGGCGGCGCTGCTGTCGCGCGGCGCGTACGACTCGGACGACGGTCTCGGCGGCAGCGCGTCGAGCTTCGTCGCGCACGACACCGACAACGAGAGCTCGCTGCTCTACGCGGACGACGAGCTCGGCAGCGTCGACGGCGCGACGGACGCCGCGAGCCTCGCGGGCGACGCCTCCGTCGAGCTGCTGCTGCCGCCGCCGCTCGGCGAGTCGCGCGCGCCCTCGACGCTGCAGCCGGCGCCGCTCGACTCGCCGCGGCTGCCGCCGAACTCGGCGCGCGTGCTGCTGCACCCGATCGACCCGACGCGCCTCCACGCGCCGCTGTCCCCGTCGCAGTCGCAGTCGGCCAAAGAGAAGGCCGCGCTGCTGCGGCCGCTCGTGTCGCTGCGCGCCGCCGCCGAGCTGCGCGCGTCGCCAGGCGCCGCGTCGAGCCTCGCGGCGCGCAGCAGCGACTGGCACGAGAAGGAGGCCGCTGCGCTGCGCGTGGACCGCGCGCCGGCGCTGGAGGTCGAAGAGGACGAGGCCGTCAGCCGCCAGTTCCACCGCTCGTTCGGCGGCCTCGGCGCCCCGCCCGGCGGCGGCGGCGGCGGCGGCCTGTCGGGGACGCTGCAGAGCGAGATCCACGAGGACCTCGACGCGGACGGCGACGGCGACGGCGACGCGGCGCACGTGTCGGCGTCGCTGGTGCTCGAGTCGCTGGACAAGCTGCCGCTGCTCGACGCGTCCTCCGCCGACCCGACGCCGGTCGTGCCGCCGCAGCTGCGCGCGAAGGACGCGCGCCGCGCGCTGCACAAGTCGCTCGAGCTGACGGCGGGCGACCTCGCCGAGCCCATCGGCGCGGGCCCGGCGCCAAGGGCGGCGCGCCCGCCGCGTCGCCGTTTCAGCGCGCGCACAAAACGACGCGCGCCGCGACGTCGGCGAAGGCCGGCGGCGGCGGCGGCGGCGGCGGCGGCGGCGCGCGGCCGCGCGGCGGCCTGTCGAGCAGCGGCGTCTTCACCGTCGACGCGGCGGGCGGCGTCGCGCCGGCGGCGGCGCGGCACGTGCGCAAGGCCAGCAGCCGCCGCAGCTCCAACGCGGCGGGTGGCAGAGGCGTCGGGCCGCGCGCTGCGACGAGCGACGCGGGCGACGGCGCCGCGGACGCGCTCGACATGTCCTGCGACTCGCTCGAGTCGCTGCACGTGGCGGGCGTCACGGTGGCCGGGCGGTCGTCGCTGCAGTCGCGACAGCTGCAGCCGTCGGCGGCCACCACCGTCGCGCTGATGCAGCAGGCGCCGCACCAGCCGCAGCCGCCGCTCGCGAAGACGAAGTCGCTGAGCGGCCTGGCGCTGGCGGACGACGACGGCGACGAGGCCGACGCCGCGAGGGGCGGCCTGGACGCGCCGCCGCCGCCGAGCGTCGCCGAGCTGCTGCGCCGCGCCGAGCCGCTGGCGCTCGAGGCGCACGCGGGCGCCGTGACGCGTCTGCGCGCGCCCCGCCGCGCGCCGCACCTGCTGCTGTCGGCGTCGATGGACGGCACCGTGCGGCTGTGGGGCACGGCCGACGAGGAGCCCGTCGCGCGGCTCGTGCTCAGCGCCGACGGCTTCGGCGCCGCGGCGGCGACTGCGCCGAGCGCTGCGGCGGGCGGCGGCGAAGCGCGGCGCGTCGTGTCGCTGGGCCTCAAGGCGCCGTCGATGGACGACGGCGACGGCGGCGCGGCCACCGACGCCGGCTCGCTCACCGGCAGCCTGACGGCGGCGGTGGCGGCGGTGGCGGTGGCGGCGGTGGCGGCGGTGGCGGTGCGGCGGGCGGCGGTGCGGCGGTGGCGGCGGTGGCGGCGGTGGGCGGGGGGAAGGCGCTGAAGGTGACGGACCTGTGGACGGAGGAGGCGGCCGAGACCGTCTGGGCCGTCTGCTCCGACGGCGGCGTGCGCCTCTGGGCGCTGGGCGGCGACTCGGGCGCCGGCGGCCTGCAGCAGCGGCCGCTGCGCGTGCTGCGCGGCCACGAGGACGGTATCACGTGCATCGCCGGCCTCGACGCGGGCTACGGCGCCGCGGGCGGCAGCGCCTCGGTGCTGGCGGCGACGGGGTCGATGGACCGCACCATTCGCCTGTGGGACGCGCGCGCGCGCAAGCCGCAGGTGTTTCTGTTCCGCGGCCACGGCGACACGGTGCTGTCGCTGGCCTGGGCCGAGGAGGGCCGCGCGCTGGTCTCGGGCAGCAAGGACCGCATGATCAAGATCTGGGACACGCGCGCCGGCCGCCTGCGCTCCACCGCCGAGCGGCACTTCGGCGCGGTGCACACGATCCGCGCGACGCCCGCGACGGGCGGCGCCGCGGCCGCGGGCGGCGAGGCGCTGCTGCATGCGACGCTGCGTGGCTCGTCGGCGGGCGGCGGCGGCGGTGGTGGTGGCGGTGGCGGTGGCGGTGGCTGGGGCGCCGCGTCGCACCACGGTCACGGTCACGGCCACGAGAACGCGCTGGCGTTTGTGTCGGTGGGCCGCGACGCGATGATCAACTTCTGGAGCGTCTCGGGCGACTGCCTCTCGTCGCAGACGGCGCACCGCGGCAACACCGTCGCCATGAGCGGCCTCAGCACCGCGACGAGTCTGCTGGGCGCCCACGGGGCCGGCGGCTGGCCCGCGCCGCCGATGCTCGTCACGGCGGGCGCCGACGCGCTGATGAAGGTCTGGGACCTGCGCCGCGCGCGCTGCGCCGCCGAGATCGCCACGAACGCGACGCTGTCGGCGGGCTTCACGGGCGGCGTGAGCAAACTCGTGTGGACGTCGGCGACGTCCTTCGTGGCGGGCTTCACGGGCGGCGGGCTGCGCCTGTACGAGAAGGACGCGCAGGGCGCCGTGGGCACCGCCGCCGACCCCTCCGCCGCCGCCTCCGACTGGCAGTGCGTCGAGCTGCGCGGGCAGCTCGGCAGCGCCTGCACCGACGTCGTCGCCGCCGACGGCTTCGTCGCCTGCAGCGGCAAAAACGGTCGCATTTTGCGCTGGCGCGCCGCGCCGTGAGCGCCGTGTACATATCGATCGGTGTCCCGGCGGCACCTGTAACTGTAAATAGCTCGTCGTTGGGGCGGTGCGGTAGTTAGGCGGCGCTTAGAAGAACCGGAGGCCGCTCGGAGGCCGCTCGGAGGCCGCCGCAGGTCCCAGCGGCGCTCAGAGGAACCAGAGGCCGGCGTCGCGCAGCACCTGCTGCGTCCGCGCGACGTCCTCGAAGTGCTTCGGCAGCACGATGGCCTGCGGGTGGCGCTCGGCCTCCGCCGCGTGGCGCAGCTTGTCCGGCTGGTGCTTCAGGAGCTCGGCGTGGAGGATCTGGGTGGGCGGCAGCACGTAGACGGTGGTGCCGTAGCGCGAGTTGTTCTCCGACAGGCGGTACGCCGCGACGGCGTCCAGCGAGTCCCACGCGATGATCAGGTCGAAGTGCATCAGCAGCTCGTGCAGCAGGTGCACGGGGCGCTCGGTGCCCTGCGCGATGAAGAAGTCGAAGGAGACGAAGAAGGGCGCGGCGCGCTGGTCCTCGCGGCCCTTGAAGACCCACAGCGTCTCGACGACCGGGTGCGCGTGCACGACGTTGTCCGGGCGGTCGAACCAGATCGTCGCCGGCGACTGCCACAGCACCTTCAGCAGGTGGTTGGCCGCGGCGAAGGCCAGCCAGGCCTGCAGGAAGTGGCGGCGCAGCTTCGGACTGAGGCTGGCGGTGGCGCCGCTGCGACCGACGCGCGACAGCTGCGGCAGGAAGATCACCTTGATGCCCGACTTGGCCAGGTCGTCGCTCACCTGCTGCGACGTCGTGAACACGCAGAACTTGCCCTTGGACACGCCGTGCTTGTTCGCGGAGGCGTACGAGTTGAGGAAGAGCTCCATGTCCTCCGCGTCGTCCACGAAGACGCCCACGACCACTTTGCCGTTCGAGTGCTTCGGCACGCCGCGCATCGCCTGCTGCACTTCGTCGCCGAAGCGGAAGAAGTCCAAAATGAGGGCGCGCGCCGCGGCGTACGCGGGTTCTTCCGGCAGCACGCGGCCGTCGACAAAGTTGGACGTCAGCGCGAAGGAGCCGTCCGCCTGGCGGTCGGCGTGCAGCATGTGGTACGAGGCGACGTCGTGGAAGGTCTCCGTCACGGCGACACACACGCCCGGCTTGTCGGGGACCACTGCGATGTCCAGCACCTTGCAGACCTCGCCCATCTCGTCGAAGCTGTTCAGCGGCTTGTGCGAGAAGACGACGACGGGCTGCACGGCGCGCGTGTCGCCCGGGTACTGGCTCAGATACTTGTCGAAGAAGGCCTTCGGCTCCACCGTTATTATACTCTTCCACTTGGTCTTCTCCATGTGAATGTTCTTCGGCAGGATCTGCTCGTGCAGCGTGGACATGTTGCCCACGGCGTGCGAGCAGCTCCACAGCTGGTCCAGCTCCTCGAACGTGTAGCCCTCCTTCTTCTGCAGCGGGGGCAGAGGAATAGACCCGTCAGAACTGCTGGTGGATGGGGCAGACTCCGCTTGTGGACAAGGCTCCGTCACTTGCTGCACTGCCGCTGTGGAGGTGGAGGCGACAGACGCGCGAATCTTCGCGTCGAGCCCCGTCGCCTCGGGACAAGAAACTTTGGAAGGATCGTAGCCAACATAATAACCGGCGAAACCCGTGCACACAAGCCAGGCAATAAACAGGGCGAACTCCAAGGTCGTCCGCAGAAACGACTTCTTCACCTTCTTCTTGGGACCGCCGCCGTGGACGTTCGAATTCATGGTTCGCTCAACTGGCTCAGACGACTGCTCACCAAAACGCTACAATATCAGTCTACTGAGAATTCGAGGCGTGTACTCCACCAACAGGTATGCAAATGTGATCTGAACTCGTTCGATGTCAAAGTTCAGTCGCGCCGCTTGCGACGGCAACGACCCGACCCAGACGTACGCAAATCTTCAAAAAGCCCCAGACTTTGGGTGGGACGTGACCGTTACAAAAATCGATGCGCCTCGTCGCCTCGTCGCCTCGTCGCCTCTGCCGACGACAACTGACGCAAACGCTAGTGTTTGCACTCACTTGCCTACTGTATTCCCCGCCGCTGGCCTCCTTGTCGCCGAATTCACAGTCTCGACTGTATTTTTGAGTCTTCGACAATTCGCTGGCAGCCAAGCCCTGAAATCGACCGCATTTAGCCGCTGTATCGTCCTAGAATCCTGTGCAAATGGAGGGAGACGCGCTGAAAGCAGATTCGCCAGTTGCCGAAGCATGTATAACAGAGAACAATGAGCCCAACACATCCTCCTCACGTGCCACCAGTCGCAGAGCGTCCAAAGAAGTCATCTTCGTCGGAGATAACCCGCCAAATGCCCAGCCGAACTTGCAAGCCTCGTTTCTGAAATTTCGCGACCAGAAGATCAAGGAGATGCAGATGATGAAGATGGCCAAGCAGGCAGCGCTCACCAACAACCGCACGCCGGAGTTCAAGGACGCTTTGCGCAGAAAGTTCGTCGAAACGGCGAAGAAATACCTCGGGGTGCCCTACGCGCTGCGCTACAAGAACCCCGAGGACCCCGTCGCTCCCTTGTACCTGGACTGCTGTGCGCTGGTGCGCCAGGCGCTGCAGGACTTGCAGGACGACTTCGGCTTCGCGATTGGGCGCTGGAACCAGTGCTACCAGATCGACACGCTGCCCATCGCGCTGCAGCAGGCGGAGCTGAAGCCGGGCGACCTCATCTTCTACGAGGGCGAGTACTACTCCAGCCGCTCCAAGCCGCAGAAACACAAAATGGTCCACGTGGAGATCTTCCTGGGCGGAGAGACGGGGGAGGAGTGCATCGGGTCGCGCTACCACCGCGGAAAGGTGTCGGTCTTCCCGTCGTTCCAGTTCACCAGCACCACCTGGAAGCTGGTCAAGTACCACTTCCGCTCGATCGACACGTGGCTCGACGGCGTGTGCAAGTCGTGCTGCCCCGAGCACTCCTGGCAGTCGGACTCCCTCAGCTACCTCGAGGCGGCGGGGAAGCGGTCGATCTTCTCCGACGCGTCGCTGGAAGACGTCGACGCCGGCGGCGACGAGGACGAGGACGGCGAAGTGGCCCTCTGCGTGTTCAGCAACACCGACACCACAGCCACTGCAGTAACCGCAGATGGGGAGGAAAGCGCAAAGGGCGATGCTGACCGGGAGCTGCAGGAACCGGCGGCAGTCGACGAGGCGCTCGCATCGGCTCCGAAGGCCGCCGAGTCGCCGGCAGCTGCGGCCGCGCCGAAGAAGGTCGCAGGCAGCGTGAAAACGAAGCGGCCGTCGCCGTATCGCAGCGGGTCGAACAACGACATCGATAGCAGCAAGAGCCAGGACGGGGTGGGCTCCAGCTCCAAGCTGAAGGCCGCCGGCGCCGTCAAGGCCGCGGCCAGCCGCAGCGCGAAGACGGAGGCGGGCCACTCGTACTACGTCGGGAAGAGCAACGGCTGGCGCCTGGTGAAGGACGCGATGGATCGCCGCGGCTGGACACAGCTGCCCTTCGACTACCAGTTCACCACACGCTTCGGGCTGAAGTGGGTGGAGCGCCGGTCGCAGATCGACTACCGCGCGCACCAGCCGGGCCAGCTCGTGTGCCACATCCCGAACAACGACGTGCTCTGCACCAAGATCGGACTGCTGTCCGTCATGCGCGACTGCTTCCAGGCCAAGTATCCGTCCGCGCCAGATGCCCCCGCGCCAGTGGTGCCGTGGATCCCCGAGACGTACGACTTGGAGCTGCCGTCGGACGTGCACCAGCTGCTGCGCCTCGAGGAGCAGCACCAGGCCCAGCTGGCCGCCATCGACGACGCATCGCTGCGCGAAGAGCAGCGGAACATTTGGATCTACAAGCCGGCCGCATGCAACCGCGGCCGCGGCATTCGCGTCGTGTCGGGCCTCGACGCGCTGCGGACGATTTGCCTCGGCGAGGAGCTCGCGGCGAGCAACGGCGCGGCGAAGCGAGCGGACGCGGGGCCCAGCAGCGGCCTGACGAACCCCAACAAGGTCAAGGGCGTGGTGCAGAAGTACATCACCAACCCGCTGCTCGTGCAGGGCTGCAAGTTCGACATCCGCTGCTACCTGCTCGTCGCGCGCAACTTCCCCTCGACGGTCGCCTTCTACCACCCGGGCTACTGCCGCCTGGCGCTGAAGCCCTACCCGACGACGAAGGCCGAGCTCGTCGCGTCGCTGGAGGACGCCATGATGCACCTCACCAACGCCTCCGTCCAGAAGAAGGGCGCCGACTACGCCGCCCTCGGCGACATGCAGATCCAGTCGATCGCCCAGCTCGCGACGCACATGCGGCAGACCGGCCGCGAGGCCAACGCGACGTACATCGAGCAGCAGCTGGACGCGGACATCATGCGCTGCATGGCGGACCTGCTGCGCGCGAGCAACCACAAGTTCTTGCGCCAGCACGGCTACTTCGACCTGCTGGGCTGCGACTTCATGATCACGGCGGACAACCAGCTGCACCTGCTGGAGGTCAACACGAACCCGGCTATGTCCCTGGACAACGCCGTCTTGGAGGACCTGCTGCCGCGCGTGATCGACGGCGCCCTCGAGCTGGTGCTGCAGACACAAGGCCCCGACGTCGTGGCGGAGGCGGGCAGCATCGAGGCCGTGCAAGTCGACGTCGAGCGAGTCCTCGCCGACAAGCTGCCCGCGACGCGCGCGGACTTCAGACTGCTCTACGACGAGTCGAAGAACTGGTTTTTCTCCGGCTAAACGCTATGTACCATGCCAGGTCTGCAGGTGGTGCAAGACTGGTGCGACAGTGAATGCGCTCCCGTCTAGGCCGTAGCGCCGTGTACCGCAAATGACTGTAACAGCGGCAAACGTGTTTCTCTCCCACCGCACAGGTCAACAAAGTGTAACTGTGAGTATCGAACAGTGCTGCTCTCTTTGGCCGGTGGAAAGTGCCGCAGTGAGTGTGAGCCCCTGCGCAGTACCCGCAGCACAGCACCACCAGCGCCATGAACCTCGCCGCCTACGATTCCGAAACGCTCCGTTTCTTCAGTTTTTTCGCGTCGCGATTTTTGAAAGGCGGCGTCCTCGTTTTGAGTCCCCTTCGACGCCTTCGACCGCCTCGTCGCAGGTCGCGAGCGCTGAAGCGCTCCCGTCACAGTCGCTACCATCTCCAGCGACGAGTTGCTGTGGAGGTCTGAGACGAGAGCCTGTGCTCGCAACGATACCGGGATGCTGAAGCCTGTTCGTGCCGACAATGTCTGCTCGCAGCCTTCTAAGATTCCGAACGGAGGCGCTGGCTTGTTTGCCAAAGTTGACATCCCTCGAGGAACCCTGATATGTACCTACGCTGGTCGGCTGTATGACTCCACCGAGGCCGTTTACCGTGATCCGACGTACATGGTCAACTTCGAGCTGGGAAAAGGGTTCAAGTTGGATGGAGATGGAGAGGACGGGGACATTGGCCACTTCGCCAATGCGACCCAAATAAATGACGAAGGGGTTGCTGATCCGCCCCAAAATGCGCGGTTCTGCATGCGAACCAAAAAACAGTGGATCGTTGTGAACCACCAATCCGGGGAGGCGTACCTCCGCGGTCGCTTCGACCTCATCGCAAAGCGAGATATCAAGGCGGGCGACGAGATAATTTTGGACTATGGTAAAGGATACTGGAAGACGATGCACGAGTACTGGGAGAATGGGCCTCCGCCCAGATCCGAAGTGTCGATCGCTCGAGAAGAGAGGGCTCGGAGGAGGCTTGAGCGGATTAAAATCTGGAAGAACTCTGAATCCCACACAAACGCTGCAACAGAGTCACTTGAGCCAGACGAGAAAGCGGAAGGTTCGTCGCCCAGTCAGGAAGCAGCCCCTCGACGAACCGATTCCACTGGACGTCGACGCGATACCAAATCACGAGAAGTCTCCGTCCCAGAAGACCCCCACATCGAAGCCTCGCGGACAAGCAAACGAAAGCGCAGTATAAGCAGCATGAACGCACAGCCTACTCCCCCAATCAAGCGGCCTCGCTCAGTGAAGGTCGCTTTGTCTTCTGGGAAAGGGGTGAAGCGACCGGTGGCGCCGAAGCGTTCTGTTGAGAGGAAACCTGCAAATGCGGTAGTAGCGAAAGTCAGAAAGTCCACTGCGACGGTCGCCGCTGTATCGAGTGAACCCGGCGTAAGGAGAAGTGCCCGCCTCGGTTCGGGCAAGTAGCGGACCCTCGTCGCTGTGACAGGGGAGTATTGTCCTCTAGATGTGACGTTCAAATATGAATTATAGTGCTGTTTTCTTTCATTCACAACCGATCATGGCCAGCTCCTTCTCGATGCTCGGCCCACACACGCCTCGGCCCAGGTCGTATCCGGGGTACCGGAACTTCTCCGTGCGCAAAGATGTAAAGAACCTCTTCAACAATATCGCAGAGTCTTCTTCGCAAACCCCACCAACGACTTGCAATGATTGGTGGAAGGGGTGCTTGTGCAAGTGGAGGCTCTGCCACGACCCGCAGGCGCCCATGCGCAAATCTGGAGCGGCGTACACCACCCGCGATATTCGGAAGTTTTGGATGGCGCCCAGGCACATCATACAGGGCTCCAATGTGGTGTACAGTGTGCAATTTAGAAGGCGCCAGTTCTTTTTGAAGTCTGCGGCACTTCGCAGGGCTCGAAGCTCTGCGTGTGCGGTAGCATCGTGCGTCTCCTCGACCATGTTGCGGCCGGTCGACACAACGTTGCCGTTTTCGTCCACGACTACTGCCCCGATGGGTACTTCTTTTTCCCGATAAGCATGCTGCGCCAATCTCAGTGCGAGTTTCATGAATCTGACGTCATCAGGGCGGCGATCTGTCCGATCGTCCTCCGTCGAGGCAATTTCCCCGAACCCCCGCGACGAAAGGTGAAAGGACGATGCAGCTCGTGCAAACCTCTGCGGAATGGTTCGAAATGCCCCAATGGGGTTACTCTTTGATACAAGTATCGTCAGCACCATGACTAGGAGATGTAAGTGGATCATGCACTGTCGTCAATGCGGGACAGTCGGCTGGCTGATGATGTTGGTGCCGGAAACTGTTGATAACAATCAAAGCGACAATCCACAATGCATTCAGGAATACAGATTTCTCTGTGCTGCAAAATACCAAGTGATTGTCCAACAAACCAAGGTTCTTTTATTGTTTACCATCCATATAACTATAACGTTAGTTATAGTTACCATCCCTGCCACCGGCCGCCGGTGGCGCAGAAGTGAACCGCTGAGCCGCCGTCATCGTCGTCGCGTCACGATGGTCGTCGTCAGGGTGTGATGCGCACTGCGCAAATATGCGCATGCGCGCGCATGCGCGCGCGCGCGCGCAGGTGCGCATAGCGATGTCCGTTTGCGCACTTGCGCACTAGCCGTTATATTTGCCTGTTTAGCAGGCAGAAACTGGAGGTTGGCACCTCCTTGTTACGAATCAACGTAGAGCTCTCTGCTAAAAAGCATGATATGATGACGATGTGCGCATATGCGCGCTGCGCACTTTTTGTGCGCTTTTGCGCGCGCATGCGCGCGCACTTTTCCAAGAGGGTGCGCATCACACACTGGTCGTCGTCGTCGTCGTCATCGTCATCATGTGTCACCGTCGTCGTCGTGTCTCCCCGTACCCTCGTAGGTGGTGGGGTACGAGGGTTCTACCGCGCACCTCGCACCCCACCGTCTGCTGTATGGCACTGCTATCTGTACTACAAACGACTTCCAGGTGCTATTTACCCATTGGAGTTGTTGCTGTTCGTTGTGGTTATAAGGTGAGGAGGTGCAGCCACAGCGAGACAACTCGAAACTGGCGCCGCAGTCGACGCGTCAGCTGTCTGTGACGCCAGAGCGGACTCACCACAGACTCGCCAGGATGCGGCGCAGGCACAGCACGACGAGCAGCAGCGTGACAATGACCTTGGTGCTCAAGAGACTGGACACGATCTTATCGGTGGAGTACTTCGTCGCATGCACAAGAGGCGTGTAGCTGAAGACGTCGGTGACGTTGTCCGGAATCCACGGGTGTGTGAAGCGACACTGCGACGCGGGTCGCTGACGCAGAACCGGGTGCATAGAGCAGTCGCCGGGCTGCTGCAGCTCTGCTTGCCACCGGTCGAGTGGAACGATGAGGTGCGCGTCGAGGGGAGGCCGGCGATGGCGTTGGTAGTGCTGCACGCGCTGGCGGATCTCTGCCAGCACGTCGGCGTATTCGGGCAGCGCGGCGAGGTTGCGCGACTCGGCGGGGTCGCTGGGGATGTGGTACAGCCGCACGGTAGGGGCAGTGCCAGCGTGCTGCGGACCAGTGAGCGACCCCTGCAGCAACTGGTGCGTGAAGACGATGCGACAAAGGTCGTTGCGTTCGTTGCCAAAGAGCGCGTCGAAGGCGCGGTTGACTCCCTCGGTGACGAGCGACATCGCCGACGGTGACGACACGTTCAGCCAGTCGCGCCCGACCGCCTCGTAGTAGTAGTTCTCGTCACGCACGATGCCTTCGATGAGCTTGAAGTCGCCGAGACGATACGCGTTGAGACCCTCGCTGAAGACGAACTGCTGCGTGCTGTACATCTCCAGCAGCACCTCTCTGCGTGGCTCGTAGCTGACGGTCGCCGTCGACATCGACGCCGGCATCGACGCGTCGCGAAAGGTGCGCGAAAAGTCGAATCCATCGAGGCCGCTGGGCAACTCTGCAGCGTCGATGCCTGCGTAGGAGGCGAGGGTCGGAAGCCAATCCGACACGTGCATTAGCCCGTTGAATACGCGCGGCTCGCCGAGCGATACGCGCGGGCCCAGGCGACGCTTGTCGGCGGTGAAGTCGAACACGAGCCCTGGCACTCGCACGCCGCCTTCGTACGGAGTGTGCTTTCCTGAGCGAAGAGGCATGTTGTTGCCACCGAACCAAGGAGAGCCTCCGTTGTCGGATGTCAGCACGAGTAGAGTGTTGTCGCCGATGGTCTCGCGGATCGTGCGCGTCAAGTTGCCAACACCCTCGTCCACACCCAGCACCATGCCGCAGAACTGGCGGCGCCACAGGTGCGAGATGTGGGTGCACTGCTGTTCGTGGCGCGGGAGAGGCTGCAGCGGAGAGTGCGCCGCAGTGTAGGCGACGTACAAGAAGAGAGGCTCGTCTGGGTGTGTGGCGGCGTGGCGTCGCAGCACGTCCTCCGCTTCCTGCGTGATCGCCTCAGTTGCGTGCCGTGGCTCCGCAAAGTGAAGGTAGTCACCCTCCTGCTCTGTTTCTTTGACCCAGTCAATCATCATGGCCTCTTCCCAGGGCACCTGGTGCATCTGCTTCGTCCACGAGTCGGTGTCCCACATGTAAATACCCGTGAAGGACTCGAAGCCCTTGCCTACCGGCGTCTGCTTGTGTTGCGCGTGACCTAAGTGCCACTTTCCCACCATAGCTGTCCGGTAGTGAGCCTTCTCTCGAAGAATTTGCGGGAGCGTCGGGATATCGTCGGGGAGACCGGCGGGTGTGGCGGGGGCGAGGACGTAAGTCAAGCCGGTGTTGATGTGGTAGCGCCCTGTCATCAGCGAGGCGCGCGAGGGTGTACATAGAGAATGCATGTAGTGTTGTTTTAGCTGAATCCCGTCTCCGGCCAGCGCGTCGATATTCACGGTGGGAATCGGCGACAGCTCATTGTTGTACCGCAAGTCACTTCGTGCAGCACAGGAGATTAGAGGAATTCATCGGCGGCGAGATTTCGACTTACTTCCAACCAACGTCATCGGCTAACACAAATACAATGTGAGGAGGTCTTGATTCGGTCATTTGCAGTGCTTGGAATGGTGCTCCTCGGACTCTCCCTGTCGCACTGTGCTTCACAGTTTCTCGAGCTTTATCGCGAGATTTACAATAAAAATTTATATCCGCTGTATTTCCCTAGAAGGGGCGAACAGCAACCGACCTTAACTGAATGATTCGCTTGCGGTACCGGGAGGATCGGAGTCAAGTACTATATACGCCGGATACGGCCGGATACGGCCACCTCGTCGTCGTCGTCGTCGTCGTCGTGCTCTGGATGGTCTGTGTTTTCTGTGTGTATTTAGGACTGAGCGAATTTTTCGCGACCCGATCGCAGCTCGATCGACCATTTGATCACCATTTGCCGTGGCTTTGAAGACTTGAACATACCGCATAAGCATCGGGAGGAGTCTGTCGTGACTGAGTTTGAAATCTTTTCTTCAGAAGTTTTCTTCGATCACAACCGTGCGCGGCACATTTGGTTTGTGTCCAACCGTTCTGCGTCAAGCCCACCCGAAAGCGCCGCCAGCACGTTGCGCGCATTGCTTTCCTTTCCTTCTCTAGAGCAAAAAATCATCTGAAGAATTTTACATAGTCGAGCAATATTCACTCATGTCGCACCGCTTCGACTACGAGAGGCAAAATCTGGTGCCCAGCATATCTGATCTAAACAACGAAACACAACGACAATATGACGAAGAGAACCTATACGCAACGAAGGCCCAGGCCTTTTATGACCAAAATTTACTTGATTTTATATCCGATGAAGTCCACGCGATGATGCAGATCTTGTTCTGTCAGTCGCGGTGGTGCACGCATTTCTACAACCCGTTCTACCTGGTGCTCTTCGCGTTGCTATACGTTTTGACGTTTCCGGGCGCGCTGTTGCACTATTGGCTTCTGGATTGTGTCCCCGTGCGATGCACCGAATATCCAGAGGAACGAGAACTAAGATCACAGGGTATCTACACGGCCATCGGCATCGCGCTGTGGTCGATCCCCATCAACATCGCGTCGATTGCCACGCAGAGCTACAGCGAGGAGCGGTTGGTGAACTCCATGTCGCTTGTCGTCAGCATTTGCACGATTGGTCTCAATTTTGTCGCCCTGAAGGCTGTAGCAGACAGCTTAGTGAAGACGATGCGCGTCTTCATCGTGGCGGTTTGGCTTATCGACGCAATCCTCGTGGGCCTGACGCTGTTCGACATCATCACGGACTACGGCTACATCACCGTGGCCGACGGATTCATTTTCGGGCTGCGTATCTTGGAAATTTTCGTCTTCACGGTCATCGGTGCCCAGTGCACGCAGTTCTGGCACATGTACGACAACAGCCATCTCGTGATCGGCCGCAAGGGCAGCCTGCGAGACTCATGCCTCGCTGCGATGGAGGGTATCATCGCGTTGCTCATCCTCACCAACTTCATCTACGTCATCGCCGTCACGGAGGAGTCTGCGTGGAAGTTATTGATTTGGTGAATACGAAGACTGTTGCGTTCTAGAGCCGTTTATTGTGTAATGTGTTTACTCACTGTGTGTTGCGTGGTGAGGTGTATGGTATACTGCGGTGCTATGTGCGAATCTAATCATCTACAGGGCCTAGTCGGTGAGCATGCACTCGCCGTCTTCTCCGTGGTCGTGGTCTTCGTGTCCAGTCACCTCCCACGACTCCCACGGGTCCTCCATCTGCTGCAGCACCTCCGGCAGGTCCAACTCGATGTCGTCCTCGTCGATGATGGACTCTTCGTCCTCGTCCTCCTGCGTCTCGCGCTGCTTGCGGGACTTCTTGTGCTTCGACTTCTTCTGCTTCGCGCGCTCTTCCTCTCGGCGCCGCCTTCGCTCTTCTTGTGCGGCTTTCAGGGCGCGAATTTCGGCGATCTTCGCCGCCCGAGCACTGGCCAGCTCCACCATGCCTTCCTTCACCGCCGCCCACTCCTCGTCGGTGACCAGACAGGCGTCCAGCAAACGAATTAGCTCTTCTTTTGGCACAGCGACGCCGGCCACTGCCGACGACAAGTCGCCGATGAAAACCAGCTCCTGGCGGCGATCGCCTACAAGTTCTGCCTCTTCGGCGTCGCCGCCGCAGTCCTCGGCAGTGGCGAAGACCTTCTTCCATTCCTCCGACTCGGCCACGTCCATGTCCGCGCCGTCCTTCGCCTCCGGCTCCTCGTCCGCGGTGCCCGGTGGCATGGACGCGTACCACGCCTGCGTCGGCTTGACGCTCAGGATAGTGCCCGCCTGCGCCCATTCGCCCATCATGTCAGGACGCGTGGCGAGCCAGAAGAAGCCCTTCGATCGGAAGACGTTGGCGAAGACGGATTCCTTCTTGGCCGCCAGTCGCTCGCGAATGACTCTCTCCTGCAGACGCTTGTCATCTTCGTCGCCTTTACTGGCTTCCACTCCGTCAGATTTAGGCGCAGTGGCGCCGGCGTCGTCGCCACTGTCCATGTGACTGTCTCCCTCCTCGTCGCTCTCCTCGTCGCTCTCCTCGCCGTCGGCCTCTTCCTCGGCCTCGTGGCCGTACTCGAGCACCATGAAGTAGCGCACGACGAGGTCGAACAGACGTTTGGGGTGGAATGGACGGCGGCGGCGGTAGATGAAGGACGAAATGCCGTACTCCTCCGTCTCCGGGACGTGGCGCTCCTGCAGAGACAGCAGCCAGCCGGGGGAGTTGGCGGCCTTCTCGTAGTCGAACGACTTCGTGTTGAGCACCTTCTGCAGCGGCACCTGGCTGAAATTCGTCGGGATGATTTCCGCGTTGGGATTTAGGCGGCGCAAGAGACCAATTGCTTTCTGCAGCGTTTCCGGAGCCACGCAGTCCTTCTTGTTCAAGATGATGACGTTGGAGAACTCGATCTGATCGACGAGCAGGTCGACGACGGTGCGGTCAGGGTTGGCCACGTCTGCCACCGTCACAGCCGCTTCGTTGTCCTCTGACTCCTCAGCGCCTTCCGTTGCATCTCGCTTTCCTTCGTCGGCGAACTCCTCGTCGATGAACTTGGAGTTCTCGAAGTAGCCGAAAATGCTGGTCGCGTCGACAACGGTGACGCAGGTGTCCAACCGAGCCACGCTCTCGAGAGATGTCAGACCATTTGGTGCCGCTTGATTCTTGAAGTCCTCTGACGTCAGCACAAACGTCTCTGCCACTTGCATGGGCTCGCTGATGCCGGTACTCTCGATGATGATGTAGTCGAACTTGCCGGATTTGGATATGTTCGTGATCTCCACGAGAAGATCCTCGCGAAGCGTGCAGCAAATGCAGCCGTTCTGCATGGCAATCATTTTCTCGTCTCGCTGCAAAATTTCCGATTGGGAAACGAGGGCGGCGTCGATGTTGAGAGAGGCCATGTCATTGACGATCACGGCGCATCGCAGATTTTCCTTATTGCGAAGGATGTGCTGCAAGAGCGTTGTCTTCCCTGCTCCAAGAAACCCTGACAGCAAGGAGACTGGAATAATCTTGTTCTCTTTGTCAGATTCGCTCATATTGATTGTTGTAGTGGGTGCAATCGAATGTGGCGTGATGGCGCACGATGGGGAATATTTCTTGAACTCAACATGACCGAAAGAGAGTCCTCAACGTGGGGGCTGGAATCATGGTCTGTTTGGTTGGTCGCCAAGTCATTGATTCCCATCACACGGTCAGCGTGCGGGTGGTCGGCCCTTCAACATGCGGTCGACTTGGAGGAATCAACAATCAACGGGTCAATCATCGCACCGTTGATTCCGTACAATTCCATACGCCCATAACTCGTGAAGTGCAATATACCACGCCATCAATTTGTACTGCAAAGATGGTTGGAACGACTCCTGGATCTTGGGCGTGTATCTCAGACAGCGTCTGGGTATCTATGTTTCTGCGGTGGGACATCTCTCCGCAGTGCACTCCGCCGCCTCGGCCGTGCACATCTGTCGCTCCTGCTGCGCAATTTTAGATTTCGCATTTTGCCGCTGCGATTTTTTAAAGCGGTCGGCACCTTGGCAAGACTTGGAGCGGGTGACCAGCATGTTTCGGCACCACAACCACATTTGTATTTGATCACCGAAATCTGCTAAATTTCTCATTGAATTTGAGAATTTTTTTGTCTTATTTTTCCCGAAGAATTATTGACCCGTAAGAAATGGAGTTCGCCAGTTTGGTTGTTCCCCAATATCCCGTCGGTACACCTAGCCATGAGAGCAAGCAAGGCAATTACTTCCACAAACTGAGTGCTGCTAATCAGGCGGCATTGGATGCTGTTCAGCGGTGGGTGTCCGAGAACAACATTAACTGTGCGGACTTGAACCCTTACGCCTTGGACGAACGCTTGACCATGCTTCGTTATTTGCGTGCGAATAACTTCGATGTTCACAAAGCCACTAAGCACATGTCTGATAACATTGCTTGGAGAGCGCACCATAAGGTTAGCGAACTTGTCCATCGCCGCCCTGAGGACTTGCTGGGATTCCCTATGGAAGACTTGACGAAGGTTTTCCCTCATTGGCACTACGGATTCGATAAGACTGGCCGCCCTGTAGTCTACAAGCAATACGGCAAGTTCGATGCTACAAGAGTGAAGAATTTGGCTGGCGGAAACTTTGACAACTTGATCAAGTACCACATTTGGGAGCAGGAGTCCGCCGCCCGTATGTTCCGCGACCAGACTGCCGCGCGCGGTGAGCTTGTGGAAACGCTGACTGGCGTCATCGATGTCAAAGATATGAGCATGTTCCAAATCACCAGTGACTTTCTCGCCATGGTGAAGCTCTTGGCCGAGGTCGACCAGAAGCAGTACCCCGAGACCATGGGTCGTGTCTTCATCATCAACGTTCCCAGCGTGTTTCCTCTCGTCTGGCGTGGAATCAAGCCTTGGTTGGACCCCATCACTGCCGCCAAAATTGTGGTGATGAGTGGAAAGCGTGAATATGAGCCTGTACTGGCAGACTTCATCGGCAGAGAGAATTTGCCCGCCAACTACGGTGGAGATCTGCCGGCTCTGTCTCCCGAGATTCACCCATATGCTTACACTATGTCTCAACTGGAAGTCGTCAAGGCCTCTGTGGAAGATGCTGTTGTCGGAAAAGAGTTTGCAGATGAAGAGAAGACGTTGAACATGTCGGAGTTGAACGAGGTCGTCTCTCACCTGGCAGAGGCCTAGATGAAGGGCCTCTTCGAAGACCCTTTTATTCCAGAGAGTTGTTACATAGTTACCTTTTCTCAAAGAGCCGCATTGTTGTGCCCCTCCGATTTGTTATGATGCGTTGATTTCCGACTCTTTTGAAGCTTTTCGAGCTCGCCGCTGTACATACGCCGCCGGAACTGTGCCGCCGAGATGGTGATTTCGGAAGAATTCCATTCGTCGTCGGCTTCACGTTGCCGCATTACTTAGTAGACGCTTTGTCGCTTATTTGCCTATGATGGTTGGCCGTCTGGTCCCCGTCGTCTTTGATATTATGCTGCTGTTCAGTTGAGCCTTTCGTCACCCTCCTTGTTGCTCTGGCGCCGCCTCCTCTCTACCTGTTTTTTCCTCGCGATGGGAAGTCTCCTGGCTTCGTTTCAACCTTATCGTTGTGCTTCTTGTAGTTCTCTCTGCTGCTTCAGATCCTCGCCCATACACCTCGGTTGATGGACGCTTTGCTGTCGTTCTCTCGGTATTGTCGAAGTCTCTGGCAACGGTGACTGTTTCTGTGTAAAGAGCAAGAGAATAGTCCCCTCTTCCATTAATTCATTGTTCCCCAGCTTTACAACCGTTTAAGCCCCATGTGGTTAGGACGTGACGTCCGTTACAGACGTGAGTGGTGGAGGACGTGGAACGTGGAAGGCTGAACGATGTACATACTGTATACCAAACCATGTATACATAGGCACCGCAGCAGCTGGGCGGGATGATGATGACGATGACCCCGTGGGCCGTGGGACGTCGAGGTGGGATCGAGGATCCAGCAGGATCTTGTTGGTGGTCGTACTTGATCACGACGCATAGCGCATAGCCCATGGCGGAGTAGACTACACGGGATTCTTTGGCATCGGGCAGCAAATGATCCGCAATCCTATTGTGAAGCACGACGTCTTCGTGGAAGAAGCGCTCGACAATGTGGCAGCAGAGAAGTCGGCCAACATATCTCGACATAGCCGTCACTCCATGGAGTGCGACATTGCAGACGTCTTGGCAGGCTCTTATTCCCACCACCGAATGCAGTCTATGGACGAATCCTCTCGGTCGCGACTGCTGATGCAGTCCACCTTTAGCCAACGATTCAGTTTCGTCAATCCCAACAACTCCGCCGCACTGAGTACCTTTCTCCTTCTCAACAGCATGATCGGCTCTGGTATTCTTAATCAACCTTATGTGTTCGCAGAAAGTGGAATATTGGGCGGTGTAAGTTGAAGCCGCCGAAAAAATGAGAGCACGAATGACTGACCTGACCGTTTTGAACCCAGATTGTTGGATTCATACTGGCGGCCATCGCTATTTGGACGGGTCTTCTGTGTCTAACTGCAGCCGGAATTCACGAGAACATTCACGAGTATTCTGCGCTGGCCCACCGTGCGTTTCAACGGAATGGGGAACGAGTCGTGGACATGGCCATCATCGTCCTGACCTTCGGCAGCCAGCTCGGCTACATCCTCGTTGTTGGCACGACTCTGTCTACGTTGTTCAAATCGTGGGGATGTGACATCTCTCTATGCAATGACGCGAATATCACGCTGCTGTCGGTGTCCATCTTCGTGACGCCGGTGTGCATGTTCCGCCACTTCGGACACCTGGCCTACCTCAGTCTCTTCTCGGTGGCCACCATTGTGGCGGTGATCCTGCTCGTCATGATCGGCGGCCCCATCAAACATCAGTTGGACCATGTCGCGGGAGACTACGAGGTTTTCAACGCCTACGGCATGCTGGCGTCGCTCGGCTCGATCGTCTTCTCGCTGGACTGCGCGTCCTCCAACTTCCAGGCGTTCATTTCGACGGAGGAATCCGCGCAGAGCCTGTCCTCGTGGAGAGAAGTGACCCGCAATGCTGTTGTGTGTGGTGCTGCGATGTGCATGATCATGGGGCTCGTGGGGTACTTGTCGTTCGGCGCGGACACCGACGGCGACATCCTCGACAACTTCCCGCAGGCGGGCTTCGACGTGTTCAAGGTCATGGTGGTGATGCACTTGATCCTGTACATCCCTTCGAACTTCGTCATCATGCGCTACAGCATCGTGAAGCTCTTCTCGGGTAAACGGAGCGAGCATCTGCCCAGCAGGACGCACACGGTGCTGACGATCGTGCTCCTGGCTGCGACCGTCCTGACGGTCATTGCGCTTCTCCAGCTCCACCTGTCCTCAGGACTCGCCTTCTCTCTCATCTTGAATATCACTGGTGGCATCGGAGGTAAGTACCTGTGCTCTTTCGTCCAAACGCTGCTGAATGGCAGGTGCTGCGTTGTGTGCAGGATCGATGGAGGCGTTCATCCTCCCGTCCGCCATCTACCTGAAGCTCATGCCTGCCGACAGTCCTCTCTACCGCCCCGCCCAGTGTCTGTTATGCGTTGGGATCGCAGTCATGGTCGTCGTCGTGGCCATGACGATCGTTACCGTTATCTAGCCTCGGGCTGCCCATCCGTCCACTGCTCACCCGTGTCGCCGCCTCACCCACCCCGTAGTATCGACAGTTCGCTCGCTTTGTTCGTCTATAGTGACCATTCTATGAAGTCTCTTTGTATGACGCTCACTCTAGATTGTGATTACAGTTCTCGCTCCTTCTCAGATAGCAGCCCATCCCTATGCGCACTACATCGCCACATTGCCACGGCTGCGCCGCCCTTGCCCACTGCCGTCGGCGGCGTCGGCGGTGGCAGCGTCGTCGCTGTGTGCACAGCGAGCGTTTCAAGTTTGTGTCGAGAGCGTTTTGAATTCGTCGTCGCTTGGCGCTGCTCGTCGATGGGACGGCGGCGACTTCGGCGGCTGGGACTTCGAACAAGAAGCAACGAAATATGTGTGAGGCCAGATGTGATCGAGGACCTGGGACTAGCGTGTGAGCTTCGTCTGACGAGATTCCTGTTGCCTCCATTTGACACGTCGAGATCGCGTCAAAATCCAAAATCCCCGCCCATCTGCAGACACGAGAGTGACCATCGACAAGGAGGATATAGCACCACAGCCAAAAGCTCCGAATATTTCCCACTACATAGGCTACCATGAGCCACCGAGAGCGGTTTTCAGTCGAAAACGTCAAGCAGATGTTCGCCGGTGAGCCGGACGAGTGTGAGCGACTCGTCGCGGCTATCCAGTACTGCGCATTCATCCCGGCCGTGAATACGTTCTCCAATGCGGTCATCGTGACTCTTCTCGAGAAAGGTGTGCTCTACCGGGGCATGCTCGACCTCGGGGAGTTGTCGCTGCTGGACCAGTGCTTCTACATCCACAACAAGTTCACCGAGTTCCACGAAAGGTCCGTCGCCTCCGCCCCCACTGCCGCCTCGTCACTCATCTGGCTGTCTGTGTCCGCAGACTAATGATCATCGACGTGGAAGTGACCATCGCCAAGCCCAGCGTGGAGGAGCTGCTCTTCGCGGCGATCTCGCGCGTCAAGACGAACTTCCTCGCGAAGCACAGCCGGTACGAGCCGCGCGGCGACCTGCGACCTGTCCCGTGGCCCTCTCTCACTCCTCATTGTGCCTCTGCAGGATGCCGGACCTCAAAGTCTTCCAGATCGTCAAGATCGGCTCGCTCTTCGTCATCTTCGATGCGAGCGACGGCCGCGCGGACGGCGCCGACTGCAAAGCCATCGTCGTCAACGAGTCCGTCACCATCGTCGACTGGTCCTGGCGCGGCATCGCCGACCTTGTGCAGATCGTCGCTCGCGACTGCGTCAGCGATGGCGCTCAGTGCGGCGCAGCGACGACAGCGTCGCTCGTGTGCCTCGTGCGCGACAAGGACGACGAAGCGGCGGCCGACGACCCCCGCGGCGACGCCTACGACGACCAGCTCGTCGCCTTCCACGACTACCTCCACGTAAGTCCCGGCCTCTGCTGCGTTGCTCCGCGCCTTCCTTACCGCCGCGACGACTGGTGCAGGCGTGCAAGAAGGAGGAGGCGGTGGGGTCGATCTTCGACCTGCGCCACTCGATCCGCCAGATCTACGACGATCTGCAGCAGCGCCAGCGCAGAGAGCAGCCGCCGCTGCAGGCTGCCACTCGCGAAAGCCGCAGCGGGCGTCTTGAAGACAGCGCTGTGCTGTACGGCGACGCGCTGGACGCGTCTCTCGACGAGGCGCCACCGCCGCCGCCCGTCGCTGAGGAGGCCGCGCAGCTGACGCGGCGCCCGCCGTCCGCCGACGACTCCGCATCCATCACGCCGCCACCGCAGGCGCCGTACCCGTCGGCCTCCAGCGGATCGCTGGGCCTGCGGCCTCCGTCCGCCGCCTCTCCGCCGAGTCGCCTCGCGTCACCCGCGGCGCTGCCGCCGACGCGCCGCCCCTCGCCGCCCCTCGCAGCCCCCGCGTCCGACGCGCCGGGCCGTCGGTCGTTCGCAGCGATGTTCGACTCCGACGACGAGGCGCCCGGCCGCGCTGCCGATCGGTCGTCGGCGCTGTCACCGCCGCGCGCCGCGGCCGCCTCGCCGCCAGCGACGCCCCGCGCGACACCGACGACGGCCCGCAGTGCAACTCGTCGCTGTCGGAGCTCTCGCCCGCGCGGCTGCGGCGCTCGGCGGACGACGGCAGCGGCGCGTCGGCGGCGGCGGCGGTCGCGGCGTCGCCCTTCGCGCAGACGCAGCGCCGCCTGTCGCGCGTCGAGGACTTCCTCCGCGGCGACGTCGCCAGCTTCTCCGCCGACGCAGACGCCGCCGATGTCCCCGCCGCCGTCGCCGCGCCGCCGTCGCCGCTGCGGCTGCCGCTCGAAGACGCGCGCGAGCGCAGCCTCGACGACGTCATCCGCGACACGGCCGCGCCGCCCGCCGCCGCCGCGTCGCCGGTCCGCAGCGTCTTCGCGGTGATCGACGCGGCGTCCTCTGCGCCGGCCGCGCTGGCGCTGTCGCCCGCGAAGCCCCCGCCGCTCAGCAGCGCCCTGTCACCGACGCCCGGCGGCGGCGGCGCCGCCGCGACGGTCGCGAGGGCCGCGGGGCTCAGCGTCGTGTCCGAGTCGCTGCGCGCCGACCTGCTCGCCTCGGCGGCCGGCGAGGACTTCCTGCAGTACGCGCAGCGCGCCTACGCGGCGATGCGCGACCGCGCCGTGGAGCAGGCCGACTTCGGCCTCGACGCCAGCCTCGCCGCCAGCCGCGCGGCCTCGCGACCGGCCACCGCGCGGCCCGCTACCGCCGCCTCCGTCGCCGCCGCCGCCGAGGCACCGTCACCGGTCGCCGCTCCGCAGCCGATCGCAGCGCCTGCGACGCCCGCGTCGACGGCGGCGACAGCGGCCACGCCGAAGACGCTGCAGTCGGTGCGCTCGGCGAACCACGAGAACTTCGACGAGTTCTTCGGCGGCGCCGACGCCCCCGCCGCCGACCGCAGCGACGACGGCGACCGCAGCGACGACGGCGACAGCGACAGCGACGGCGACGAGGCCGTCGAGGTGGTCCACCACGCGACGGCCGCCGCGCTCGACGACCTCCTCGACGACCTGGGCATCCACACGCCCGGCGGCCGCCTGTCCGTCTCCGTCACCTCCACCGACCGGCGCGGCGCGGGCAGCCCGCCGACGGTGCAGACGACGTTCGCGGCCGCCGCCGACGACGACGACGACGACGAGGCGCTGGGCTCCGAGGCGCCCACGCCGGTCGTGCTGCCGCTGCAGCCCGGCGCCCTCGCCGCAGCGGTGCGACCGGCGTCGGCCGGCGGCTCGGCGACGGAGACGACGCGGCCGGCGACCGCGCGGCTGTCGCGCGCGACGGACGCCGCGTCGCAGGTGACCGACGGTGGCCCGCCGCCGCGGCCGGCCACCAGCGCGCTCGTGCTGATGCACACGCTGCTCGAGCGCATGCAGCGCCAGCGCCTCGAGCTCGAGCAGCGCCACGCACTCGCGGCGCAGGAGCGCAACCGCCGCCGCCTGCGGCTGGGTCAGCGCGCGCTGCAGCAGCTGCAGCGCGACGCGCTCGCCGAAGAGGCGGCGGAGCAGCGCGCGCTCGACGAGCAGCGCTGGCCGCCGCAGCAGCCGCCGCCGCGCGCCTTGTCGCCGAAGCCGTCGGCCGACCGCAACGAGAGCGTCGCCGAGGCGCTCGGCTGGCCGTCGTCGTCGTCAGCGGCGGCGGCTGCGCGACGCGAGCGGCCAGCGCCGTCGCCGCGGCCGAGTCGCCTGCCGCAGCCCTCGACGCAGCCGCCCGCGGCGGCCGCTGCGTCTGTCTCCAGCGCCGCGGCTGCCCCGACGACGCAGGTGCGGACGGTGCCGCGGCCGCGTCGCCGACGCCGCCGTCGTCCGCCGCGCAGAAGGCGCCGCCCGTCGCGTGGCAGGTCGATTTGGTCGACGGCGACGGCGCCGCGGCGCAGCGGCGCGCGCCGCCGACCACGCGCCTGGTCCGCCAACCGCTCACGATCCGGCGCCGCCGCGCCGCCGCAGAGGTCGCTGCGCCGCCGTCGCCGTCGCCGAGGGCCGCCGAGCACAGCGCCGGGGCCGACGGTGGCGCCGCGCTGGCGCCGCGGCCCCGCAGCCAGAGCGCGCAGCGCGGACGCGTCGGCGCGGCGGGCGGCGGCAAAGACGCGTCGGCCTCGAAGCTGAGCAACTTCGTGCAGACGAAGAACGCGATCGCCCACGTGTGTCTGGCGGGCGGCCACCAGGAGGAGCGCCGCCTCGAGGTGCTCGACCTGCTCGACTTCTACGCGCAGGGCCGGCAGACGGCGACGCTGCCGCTGCTGCAGGGGGACTTCCTCGTCGCCGAGGACATGCGCGGCCGCATCGCGCAGTTCGTGTTGATGTTCTACAAGGCCAAGACGCTGGCCTTCAAGGGCGTGTACGTGCTCGACCCCAAGTCGAGGCAGCTCGTGCGCGTCTTCGGCAAGGGCCCCGCGCGCATCAACAGCGAAGGCGAAGTCGCCGACCTCGCGAAGGAGTTCCTCAAGTTCGAGACGTCCTCCAAGTCCTTCAAGTCCCTGCCCGTCAAGTCCCTCACCTCCACCGTCGACGCCATCATTCTCGAGCCGCCCAAGGCGCGCGGTCCGCCGCTGTAGCCTCGCCCACCGGTTCGTTTCCTTTGTATCGAGCACTGTAAATCGCTCCCAACTCCTCGCTCTGCGACTTGTCCCGGCATCGCTGTGATCGCTGTCGCCGGCTGCAGAGTCGTCGGTCGCAGGCGGTCACTCGCCCAGATTCGGTCTGGGGCTCTGGCGCTGTGCGCTGCGAGACACACGCCGCCGCCCCGGCGACACGCAGCGACGCTGGCGACGACGGCGGCGCTGGCCGCTGCTGCGTTCTTCTGTCGTCGCCTTCTCGCAGAACACCTGCTAAACTACGCCCCGACGGCCTATCATTTCCATTATCGCCTCCTCAGCAGCAGACACCATGTTCAGAAGATTCCCTGTCGCTTTGATTCGCGCGGCCAAGGTCGCCACCCAACCCCGCACCTTCGGAAAGGTCAACGTCGTTGCTCGTCCTGTTGCGCAATTCAATGTCCGAACATTCGCTACCGCTGCTGCTGGTTCGGTAAAGGCTGAGGTGAGACATGACCACTGATGGCGTCTGTCGCGTACGTGCCAGTGTGTAACGCCTCCTTCGTTGTATGCGCTGTGTAGCCCTTCTTGGACCCCAAGGCCGTCACTGACCGCATCATCGAGGTCATCAAGAACTTCGAGAAGGTACGTTGTTCACCGCCATTTGTGTCGTTGCATGCATGTGCACTTGGCAGTGTGACTAATGAGTCTGTGTTGCAGGTGGATGCCAAGAAGGTCAGTGCAGCGGCCCGCTTCAAGGAGGATTTGGACCTGGACTCGTTGGACGCAGTGGAGGTCGTCATGGCCATCGAGGAGGAGTTCTGCATCGAGATCCCTGATTCCGAGGCGGACAAGATCCTGTCCATTCCTGATGCAGTCGCTTATATCTCTGGCCACCCCATGGCCAAGTAAGCGCCGGGTCCCGCACCCGCTCAATAGTTTAAATAACCCCGCTTTGTAATATTGTAATATGTGCTGCCCAACGTAAATCTTCTCTCCTGTACAATCGCATCGGCCGCGCGCCACTGTCCACTGTTGTAAACCGTTCACAAATTAGAGTCGTTTTCATCGCTGAGCAACGCCGTCCGTCTCCTGTGCACCTGCCTTGTCCTGCAACTCGCTACCTATTCTTCATCGGAAGTCAACAGATCTACAACAGTGGACAGTGGCGCGCGGCCGATGCGATTGTACAGGAGAGAAGATTTACGTTGGGCAGCACATATTACAATATTACAAAGCGGGGTTATTTAAACTATTGAGCGGGTGCGGGACCCGGCGCTTACTTGGCCATGGGGTGGCCAGAGATATAAGCGACTGCATCAGGAATGGACAGGATCTTGTCCGCCTCGGAATCAGGGATCTCGATGCAGAACTCCTCCTCGATGGCCATGACGACCTCCACTGCGTCCAACGAGTCCAGGTCCAAATCCTCCTTGAAGCGGGCCGCTGCACTGACCTTCTTGGCATCCACCTGCAACACAGACTCATTAGTCACACTGCCAAGTGCACATGCATGCAACGACACAAATGGCGGTGAACAACGTACCTTCTCGAAGTTCTTGATGACCTCGATGATGCGGTCAGTGACGGCCTTGGGGTCCAAGAAGGGCTACACAGCGCATACAACGAAGGAGGCGTTACACACTGGCACGTACGCGACAGACGCCATCAGTGGTCATGTCTCACCTCAGCCTTTACCGAACCAGCAGCAGCGGTAGCGAATGTTCGGACATTGAATTGCGCAACAGGACGAGCAACGACGTTGACCTTTCCGAAGGTGCGGGGTTGGGTGGCGACCTTGGCCGCGCGAATCAAAGCGACAGGGAATCTTCTGAACATGGTGTCTGCTGCTGAGGAGGCGATAATGGAAATGATAGGCCGTCGGGGCGTAGTTTAGCAGGTGTTCTGCGAGAAGGCGACGACAGAAGAACGCAGCAGCGGCCAGCGCCGCCGTCGTCGCCAGCGTCGCTGCGTGTCGCCGGGGCGGCGGCGTGTGTCTCGCAGCGCACAGCGCCAGAGCCCCAGACCGAATCTGGGCGAGTGAGCAGACCCCCGCCGCACCGACGGACGATCAGGGGAGAGGATTGGCAGTGAGCGCACTGGAAGGAGCTCCGCAGCACTGGAGCGTTTCATCTTTATATGCGTCGTCGTCGTCGTCGTCGCGTCGTCGTGCTGCGGCCGTTGGCCGCGTATCCTCCGTCTTCTCGGTGGAATTGAGGTATGTAGTATCTTGGATCATTAGCATTTGGATTGACCTGCCTGTCCGGTGCAGCGAAGTCACCTCTTATTCTCCTTTAGAAAGTTTCACATATCGCGGCCGTTCGTGGTCTCGTTTTTGATTTCGCCGTGGCGGTGACTTGAGCGCGCCCGAACGATGTCACGAGACGTTCAGCTTATCGAAGGCTGGCTCTGGAAGGCCAAGCGAGGCATGACCACGACATGGAAGAAGCACTTCGTGCGAGCAGATAATGAGCACTTTTATCAGTGGACCGGCACGTCGAAGCCGACGCGCGACGACGAGCCCAAGTACACTCTGGCGCTGCACCAGTGCAAGGTCCGCACGTCGACCCTGCGGAAATTCGCATTTGAGATCGTGGAGCACGGTGGGAAGCCGATGACCTTCGCGGCGGACGACTCGGTCTCCTTCAAGAAGTGGACGAAGATCCTCGGCGACAAGACCGAGGCCGCCGCCCGGCTGCGCGCGATGCAGTCGACGGTGCTGGGCGGCAACAACCCCGCCAGTTTGGTGTCCTCGATCGACCACGACGACCAACAGAGCGTCATCAGCAGTCTTGCGCCCCCAGACGTCGACGGCGGCCTGCAGGGCGACGAGACGCGGACGCAGGAGGAGCAGGTGCTGCTGCAGCACCTGATGGACGGCGCGCAGTCCTTCGGCGAGGGCCGCATCAACCTCGACACCATCCGCGCCGCCATCCGCGCGGCGGATCCGCGTCTGCAGGAAGATCGTGTGGTGGCGCTGCTGCGCAAGGCGACGGTGGTGACGGCGGACGGCAAAGTCTCCGTGCACGACTTCCGCCGCTTCTGGCGCGCGCACGCGGCGCTCCTGATGCCCACCGAGCGAGGCGCCGTGACCGCGCCGTTCTCGCTCGCGCCACCTGCAATCGACGCGCTGAGCAGCCTGCGCAGCAGTGCGCTGAGCGACGACGTCTTCCTCAACGGCGCCGAGGAGCTGCTGGAGGAGGTGCTCACGCCGCTGATGCTGCGCGCCGAGGTGCCGCTGCTCGCGCTGGAGGACGCTGCGTCTGAGACGCCGACCGCTGCGCTGGACGTGTCGCAGCTGACGACCCCGGCGGCGTGGTACGCGGCGCAGGCGCAGCTCGACGGCCGCGTGGCGGAGCTGCAGCGCGGCGTCGACGCGTTTCTGACGCAGCGCGGCGCGCAGCCGTCGGACGACGAGCGCGCGACGCGTGCGCAGTGGCACCGCCAGCTGGTCGTCGCCTACGAGGAGCAGCAGTTGCTGTGGGAGCACTTCTACGAGGTGGCGCTGTCGGCGGCGCAGCGCGTCGCGGACGAGTGCGTCCTGCCCGCGGCGCTGCAGACGCTGCCCCCCGCCGCCGTCGAGCACGCGACGCTGCCGGCGGCGATGGGCGCGCTGGACACGTACGTCGTGGACGGCGTGCACCTGCAGCTGCTGTGGCGGCCCGTCGACGCCGCCGAGGCGCTCGACGACGCGCGCCAGGCGGCGGCGCTGAGCCAGCTCGAGGAGACGCTGGGCCGCCTGGCGGCGACGGAGCTGCGCGAGGCCGAGTACCTCAACGACACGCTCGACGAGCTGCTCCTCGCCGACCGCGCGGACCTGCGCCACCGCAAGCGCGCGCAGCCGTCGCGCGGCGCCCGCGACGAAGACGACGACGACGACGCCGACGCCGTGCCGCACTTCGCGACGCGGCTGGCGCTGCGGCGCTGCTTCCGCACCGTCGTCGACTGCACCGGCCTGCGCTTCGTGGCCTTCGTGCCGACGGGCGACCTGGCGCAGGAGCTGGCGCTCGACGAAGACGACGCTGCGAGCGGCGGCAGCGACGCGGACGAGCGCCGCAGCGCGCAGTCGCAGCTGCTCGAGGAGCTCGGCGCGGCGCTGAACATCCGCCACGCGGCCGACGCCGTCTACCTGCTCGAGTGGCGCGACGCCGCGCCGCCCGCCCTCGACGAGGGCGACGCCGCCGCCGCCACCGCGCCGCGGCGCTACGTGCACGCGACGGCCGACCAGCTGCTGCCCGCCGACCTCTGCCGCCCGCACACCCACGACGCGCTCGTGCGGCGGCTGCGACCCGAGTTCGTGCGCATGTTCCGCGTGGCGAAGGGCGCGGCGGAGGAGGCCGACGGCGACGAGGACGGCGACGAGGACGGCGACGAGGACGGCGGCAGCCGCTGGCGGGTCGGCGTGCCGTCACTCTTCGCCCTCAGCGGCTTCGCCAACGCTGCCGACGGCGACGCGGCGAGCGAGTCGAAGCGCTCGACGAGCGACGCGGTCGGCGACGACGACGCCGACGAGGCGCGCTACGACGAGCAGCTGCAGCGGCACCGCGACGCGACGCGCAAGGCCCGCGACTGGACGCGCGCGTGCCGCCACTACTACGCGCAGCACCTGCCGCTGGTGGCGGCGCTGCTCGACGGCTTCCAGCTGCAGCCGGCCGACTCGGCGTCGCTGACGCAGACGCTGCACACGCACGGCGTCAACCTGCGCCACCTCGGCGTGCTGTTCTCGCTGTGCCGCCAGCCCGCCGTGCGGCAGCTGCTCTTCGCCGAGCTCTTCGCGCGCGCGGTGAAGCGCCTGTACCGCGACATGGTCAGCCGCCTCGCGAAGGCCGAGCGCCTGCGCGTCGTGCACGCGCACAACGTCCACGCGCGCGACGCGTCGCAGCGCGGCGTCGAGTCGGCCGCGTCGCCGGCGGTGCAGGCGCCCGACTTCCGCAGCGACGCCGTCGACGCGTTCCGCGCGCGGCGCCAGCGGCTGCTGCTGACGGTGGTGAACCGCATCCTGCGGCGCCACCACGTGGAGCGCCTGCCGGGCGAGAAGAGCGCCGAGGAGATGGAGGAGAACAGCCACAAGTTCTTCCGCTGCCTCTTCGGCGTCCTGCAGCAGAAGTTCGGCCTCGCGCTGCGCTCGCCGCACGACCTCGACCACTGCCCCTGGCACCCGCAGCTGGCGCTGCTCGCGCTGCAGCGCCACCTGCAGGTGCGCTTCAAGGACGACGTCTTCGCCGGCCTCGACGCCGACCGCTTCGTGTCCGCGCGGCCGCTCGGCGTCGTCGACGTCGTCGACTTTTGCCTGCCGACGCACCGCCGCGGCCGCGCCGCCGCCGGCGACCTGGCGCACCTGCTGCGCCACCGCCACCGCTTCCTGTCGCTGGACCTGCTGCCCGAGGCCACCGCGCTGCACCGCCTCGAGCTGCGCCTCGCGCGACTGACGGCGCCGGGCGCGGCGCCGCGGCCGCCGTCGTGGCCGCGGCTGCAGCGCGTCGCGCAGGCGACGTACCACGCGCTCGTCTGTCTGCTGCTGCAGCGGCGCCACGCCGAGGCGCTGCGCCTCGCCTCGCAGCACCTCTCGTCCGCCGTCACCTGCCAGCACGGCGCCGCCGCCGGCCGCGTGCTGGCCGCCGCCGTCGCCGCCGCCTACCACGGCGGCCAGCACGCCTCGCGCTGCACCTCTTCGACGGCGCCGTGCAGCTGCTGCAGCGCGCGCTGCCGCCGCACCACCCGGCGCTGGCCGTGCCGATGGTCGCGCTCGCCGACGGCTACCTGGCGCACTTCGGCGCCGTCGCCGACGCGACTGGCGGCGCTGACGGCGCTGACGGCGCTGGCGGCGCCGGCGGCGCCGGCGACGGCGGCGCAGCGGCGGGCGGTGCGCAGTCGCTGCTGGCCTGCAGCAGGCGAAGTGGCTGCTGCAGATGGCCTGGGCCGCCGTCAGCGACGCGCCGCCCGCCGCCGCGGCCGCGGCCGCCGCCGTCGTGGGACCGCCGCGCCTCGCGTTCGCGCTGCAGTTCCGCCTGGCGCACCTGCTCGTGCTGCTGGGCGACGACCGCGAGGCGATGCCGCACTACCACGCGCTGCTGCGCACCATCGACCAGCAGCAGCAGCGGCGGCAGCGCGAGGCGCTGCAGGCGGCGGGCGGCGACGAGGCGGCGGCGGCGGTGGCGGCGGCGGCCGCGTTCTTCCGCGAGAAGGTGGCCTGCCTGTACCACCTGTGTCTGGCGCACTACCACTGCGAGGAGCTCGACCTGGCGCTGCAGTTCGGCCAGCAGGCGCTGCAGACCGCCGCCTTCGGCGAGCAGCAGCCGGCGCTCGTGCGCGGCGTCCTGCCGCTCGACCGCGCGCACGCGGCGGTGCAGCACCTCGTCGTGTCGACGCTGCTCGTCTGCTACGACGTCCACGCGACGAAGAACGAGAACGAGATCGCGCTGGAGCTGCTGCAGGCCGCGTGGCAGGTGCTGCGCGGCCGCCACCCCGTGTACAACGCCGACCGCAAGTGGTACTTCCGCAACGCGCGCCACGTGGTGCAGGTGCTGACGCAGGTGTCGCTGAAGGTCGTCGAGATGGCGCTGGCCTCGCTGCCGCTGCAGTCGCGCATCACCCTCGAGGCGCTCGCGAAGGAGTACGAGCGCGAGCAGGGCGGCGGCTTCGACGCGCAGTCGGCGCTGTGGCTGTCGGCGGAGGACGACCGCGCGCACGGCGGCGCCTGGGCCGCCGCGACGGCGCTGCAGCTGCGCGGCGACGTGCTGAACCCGCTGCAGGTCGTGCAGTACGCCTGCGTGGCCGTCGCCGAGGCGCTGTGGCTCGGCCTCGGCGTCGACCTCGTCCACTGGCTGCTGCAGCGACACGTCGCGGCGCAGCAGGCGACCGACGCGCCGGTCGGCGGCGCCGCGGCGCGCGCCGCGAGTCCCCGTCGCGGCAGCGCCGCACGCGGCGCCGCGCGCGGCACGGCGGGCTCTGCGGGCGTCGCTGCGGCGAGCCCGCGGCACTCGCGGCGGCACCCGTCGCCGCTGAAGGCCGCGGCGCTGCAGCAGCTGAGCGGCGAGCGGCCGGCGTCGCCGTCGGTCGCGCACGGCCCCGCGCCGGACGACGCGTTTCTGCTGCGCCTGCCGGCCGAGCCGACCGCTGCCGACGGCGACGAGGACGACGCGGACGGCGGCGGTGCGCCGCAGGCCTCGCTGCGCACGCTCGTGACCACGCTGCCCGTGGCGGCGCAGGCGGCGGCGCTGCTGATGCTGCTGCAGCAGCCGCAGGACTTCGCGCGCCTCGTCGTGGGCGTGCACATGCTGCGCCAGGCCGGGCCCGGCTTCCGATAGCGACAGCAGTCGCGGTCTGTAACCTGCAACAGTAGTTCAACGCTCGGCGGGGGTGGGGGGCAGGGTCTACTTAGGCGGCCCGGGCGAGCGTCGCATGGAAACAGGCGGCATGCGAACGCGCGGCAGAGAACGGGGGAAAAGAGAAGGAGAATAGACAATAGACAGGCGCCCGGCCCTCGAATGCGCCCAGGAACGAGCGGCGATGCGAGAGGCGCAGAGACGCGGGGAATGGGAATGGCGGCCACTGCGGCGCGGCACTGCGAATATCGAATTGAATCGAAGCGAATCGAATAAATGGGCGGCCGGGGCTTAGAAGAGGCCCAGGTCGAAGCCGCACAGCGGCACGTTTCTCTCGGCCGCGTACGTGCGGTTGTAGGAGCACGGGCCCAGCGGGATCTTGGGCAGGTCGCCGACGTAGCCGATGACGTCGGTGGTGTCCTGGACGGTGTACGACGTCTTCTTGCACACCACCGAGACCTTGTCGCTCCAGCCGCAGGAGGTGGAGCCGGTGAAGTGCTGGCACGTCGAGTACGACGCGTCGACGATCTGTTTGTGCGCCGAGTCCTCGACGGAGCAGCCGGGTCCGCCGTCGATCACCTTCAAGTTGACGCAGTTGGAGGAGCGGCAGCAGGAAACTGTCCAAGACCAGCGCGTTAGCTAAACAGATGTTGCGGTGGTAGTAACAGCGTCGCTTACTGATCGCACCGCAGCCGAAGCGGGAATAGTCTGCCGCATAATACTCGTTGCAGTTGCCGCTGAAAGAGCCACAGGCGACGGACTTGTCGCAGAAGGACGTCAGGTAGTAGGTGTTGTCCGCCGGGATGTCCTTGCACATGCCGTTGACGCACGAGCCGGAGACGCAGGCGTCGACGCGGGCGACGGTCGCCAACACGGCGACGATGGCGATCAGCAAAAAGGAGAGCATGTTGAAAACGACGATCGATGCGATAGTATGGTAAATGACAAGCAACAAGGGCGATGGGCAATGGGCAACGGGCAATCGGCAATGGGCAACGGGCCAAGGGCCTTGTCGTCGTCGTCGTCGCGTCCAGACCGACTCGGAGTCCAAGTTAAGGCCTTAATTATCACTTGTCGGCTTAATTTAGGTGCGTTAGCTGGCGGCGCTGCGTCGCCTCCGCCGCTCGGTCGCCGCTCGCCGCCTTTACCGCCCCAAAGCACAACGAAACTCGACTGTTGGCCGTTTGCGCACCACCTGGGTGACAAGAGATTGGTCGTCGTGCTCCCCGTTGGCACAGCACAGTGCTTTGAAGCGAGAAGCGAGCTCTGCGCACCGGAAACATGCAGGCCGGAGACGTCCTCATCGGCCAAGTCATCGAGCAGAGCGTCGACCCCGCCTTAGGAGGCCCGACATACGTCGTCCCACCATCCCCAACAGCATCGGATGCACCTCGGCCCCACAGAGCGGACGAGGCGGCCGCGCAGACGTCCTTCCCGTTCCTGTCGGGGCGGACGCTGCTGCTGCTCATTTTCCTGTGGCCCTGGGTCTTCATTCCCATTTGTTTCATCCTCTTCTACGGTTATCATTCAAAGTACTACTACCGCTTGGAAGGCCTCGACCAAGTGCCCACCATCTCCGTCAGCGGCTCGAAGCCGCCGTCCAGCATCCTCTTCGCGTACGGCCTGCACTTCGAGGCGGTGCTGCTCGCCGTGTTCTTCGTCGTCCTCTACCACCTCTACCACGAGAAGATCGACAGCTATTACGACACGGACAGAGCGCTGATCGACGAGGTTCTGTCGCCCGCCAGCGCCGACGACGTCGAAGCCGCGCGACAGGCCACCGAGCCGCCGGTCGTCACCACCGCTCCACCGCCGTCCGCGGGGTCGTCCGCCGCGTCCCTGCGCGCGCCCATGATGCGCAACGTGTCATCCTCTTCGAGCAACCAAGCGCAGCCGTCCGACGAGGACCACCGCCGCGACGATGCCACCGCGCGGCTGCTGAGCTGCGAGGGCTACTACCGCTACTGGATCAACGCCTGCGAGTGCGCCACCTGCTACGGCTGCCAGTTCTTCCAGTGCGCGTGCTGCTACTGCGACTACTTGGCCTTCGACGACCACTTCCAGCACAACAACCCCGACCGCTACCCGCTGCTGCGCAGCTACCTGCACCACTGGAACCGCGTCTGCCTCGGCGTCGGCCTCTTCGCGGCCTGGTGCATGACGATGGTGGGCTCCATCGACCTCGGCGTCAACGAGACCGCGCACGGCGTCTTCGCCTTCCTCATGTTCGTCGGCGGCGTGGCCCACGAGGTCTTCTTCTTCTACCACGTCACCCGCCACGTGGGCTCCGTGCAGCGGCGGTCGCTGTTCCCGATCTTCTGCCACCAGCTGTGTCTGGTGCTGACGCTGCCCTTCAACCTCCTCGTGATCGTCGTCACCGGCATCGTCTACGCCGCCTGCGGCCACGCCTGCCACTCCTTCGTCTTCAACATGTTCCCGGCGCTCGAGTTCACGACGATCCTGTTCGTGCTGCTGTACGTGCTGTCCTTCTACGACGAGTTCGCGCGCGTCACCGTCGTCACGACGGTCAACCACCACTGGAAGAACCTGTAGCCCCCCACCACCACCACGACACCTCCCACGCCACGGCTTGCTGCGTCCGCTCTGCTCTTTCGCTGTCGCTGGCGAGAGCCCGCTGCGCCCCTCGTCGCCTGTGGCGCTGCTCGTCTCTCTCTCTCTCTCTCTCTCTCTCTCTCTCTCTCCACTCTCCACTCTCCTCTCTGTACTGTACATTAACCTCGATGCGCCGTGTGTGCGGCTGCTCGCCGTGTCTGTGTGTGTCGTTGCCCGCGGGCCCGCGGCCCGAGTCGCCACGCGTGTTCCAGTTGCGGCTCGGGCTGCGGTCCCTCCGGGTGCGGCTTCGTTGTCTGTGTGGTCCTCTCACCAGTGGACGGTGCCCTGTTTGATGCGAAGGTCGACGTAACTAGCCCCCTCTTCCATCCCCACCGCAGATGAGACGTACACGTTGTTGCAACGCTGTGTTCCAGGGGATGTAGTGTTCTGTTTACTGTAGTTGCCTTGGGGACTTGGGGATCGCGGCGGCGGTAGCGAGCACCGAGCACACCCAGACCCAGATGCAGGCTGGGGGCTGGGGCGCGAGTTCCTTTCGTTTTCCGCGAAATCGGCGAGTTGAAGGTGCCTGTTGACGACGACGAGGCCCTGCCTGACTTCGGTCGTCGAAAATCACAATCGAGACCAAGAAGAATGATCTACCAGATCGGAAGTATTGTCTTGGTGGCTTTCTTCGCCCTGTCCTCGGCTTCGCGCCTGGTGGACGAGCGCGTCAATTTTTACGAGCGTATTTTGCGTGAGGTCTACGGCAAAGACAAGCTGGATGTCGATGGCCTTGTTCAATTGCTCCAGTTGACTCAGGGACACCCTAAATACAACCATGCTGCCGTTGAGTACATTGTTGACAAGTGGGGAGGTGCGAAGGAGATTTCGTTCGAGTACCTTCACAAGCTGGTCAACTTGATTTACGGCGACCAGATTTCGGACGATCCGTTCCAGCCGCAAGAGCTTCATTTGGCGTACACGAATGATCCTACGTCCATGAAGATCATGTGGGTAACCATGCAAGGTTTGGAGAAGCCTTTCGTGCAGTACATGAGTGCTTTGTCGAGCAAGTGGGAGATCGCGAAGACCAAAGTGGCGGCCACCTCCACGTACACGGTCCCTGAGAAGTGGTGGCCCGTCTTCAACGGCGTCATCTATGACGTTGACATGACTGACCTTTCTCCCGACAGCCACTACAAGTACCGTGTCGGTGGATTCGACAACGTCAACCAGACCATGCGCTACAGTGAGGAGTTCGCCTTCAAGGCCGCCCCGGTGCCCAGCCCCGACAGAACCACCCGTGTTTTCACCGGCGCGGACCACGGCACTTTCGAACTCCTCGGCTTCGAAACTGTGTTGAAGATGACGAAGATGCTGGACGAGCTGCGCCCCGACTTCACGTTCATCGCTGGCGACTTGTCCTACGCCGGCTTGGACTCAGAGGTGAAGGCCCTGGACATTTCGAAGGACGACGAATTCGAATTGATATGGGACCTGTTGGGTATCCAAAACCAACCGGTCTCCGCGCGCATCCCTTGGATGGTCGGTGTCGGCAACCATGAGTCGTTCTACAACTTCACCGCCTTCAACGCGCGCTACAAGATGCCGCAGACGGCGGCGTTGAACACCAACCAGAACTTCTGGTACACCTTCACCTACGGCAACATCCAATGGGTGGCCATCTCCAGCGAACACGACTTGTCGGAGGGCTCGCCCCAGAACGTGTTCATCCGCCAGGCGCTGACCGACGCGCAGAACAACCGCGCCAACGTCCCGTGGATCATCTTGACCATTCACAAGCCCATCTACTGCTCGGTGGAAGGCTCCCCCTCCTTCGCTTCCCGTGTGGAGAGTCTTTTGCTGGAATTCGACGTGGATCTGGCCCTCACCGGGCACATGCACGCGTACGAGCGCATTCACCCAGTGAACGGCGGCGCGGTGTCGGTGTACCCGGTGAAGCAGAAGATGGACACGTTGCTGAAGGAGGTGGACGTGTACTACTCCAAGGGCAAGGGCCCCGTGCACGTCATGCAAGGTCACGCCGGTGGGTTCCAAGCGGAGCGATGGACGCAGCCTCCTCCGGCCTGGTCCGCGTACCGCATGGCGGACGGCGTCCTCCCCAGAAACTCCTCCGACAACGGTCTGCGCAAGTGGTTCCACGAACATGGCCTCGGCGAGTTGGATTTGAGCGACGAGACGTCTTTCACGGAGTTGCAGCTGCGCGATTTGCCGCTGGTGCCTTCCATCGACGACTTGAAGTCCTCGTACAACTACTCGCACACGTTCGGCTTCGGCTACATCACGGCGCTCAATGCCACGCACTTGCACTACCAGGCGATCCCCAACGTGGATATGCCCAGCCTGCGCAACCACGACGAGTTCTGGATCGTCAAGGAGCATTAAGGTGCGCGCCGACGTCCTCCGCGTCGCCGGGGCGACCAGCAGTATTCGCCGACAGGGCCGCTGTCGCTGTCGTGTCCGTTGTGTAGCATTTTCACTGTGTCGGAGCGGCAGCTACCCTTCCGTATTTGCCCTCGATCACAGAAGCAGTTGTAGTAGCTGCGTGCGGCAGAAAACAGTTAATCTTCTCTCTCAAGCAGTTTCTCTAATGACGACGGCAGTGCGGACACTCAGTGGTGGCGCTGCCCACACGGTCGTGTATTGTTTCGTTTACAGATACGCCGCTGACGGAGGCACAGGCGAGTCCCCGGCGACCCTACGCCGAGCCGTACTCGCTCATCCACTCCTGGTAGCGGTGCAGGTCCTGGTCGGAGACCGACCGGTTCACCTTCGACAGCGCCGTGAGGAAGTCGGCGCGGCTCACGGCCGTGTTCAGCGCGTCCTTCTGCTCCTTCAGCAGCGACTGGATGTGGTCGCGGCTCAGACCCTGCTTCCGCGCCTGCTCCATGATTCGCCGCATGCTCATCATCGACGCGTCGCGACAGACGTTGGCCACGTCGGCGCCCGAGTAGCCCGCGCTCTTCTCCGCGAGCTCGTCGAGGTTGACGTCGGCGTCGAGCTCCACGCTGCGCATGTTAATGCGGAAGAGCTCCTTGCGGCCCTCCAGATCCGGCAGTGGAATGTACACGCGCTTCTCCAGTCGTCGCCGCAGCGCTTCGTCGAGGTCCCATGGCGTGTTGGTGGCGGCCAGCACGATGACCGTCTTGCGACCGGGCCCCGCGGCCTCTTCGCCCTCGCCACCGTCCTCGCCCGCGTTCTCCCCGTCGGCGTCCTCCGACACGCCATCCATTTGCACCATTAGCTCGGTCTTCACTCGCCGCGATGCCTCGTGTTCGTTGGCGGCGCCGCGCGACCCGGCGAGCGAGTCGATCTCGTCGAAGAAGATCGTCGACGGCGAGTAGTACCGCGCCATCTGGAAGAGGATGCGCACCATCTTCTCGCTGTCTCCGCGGTACCGCGACCCCAGCGTAGAGGCCGACACGTTGAAGAAAGTCGTTTTGCACTCGGAGGCGACGGCCTTCGCCAGCATCGTCTTGCCGGTGCCCGGCGGGCCGAACATCAGCACGCCCTTCCACGGCCGCCGGATGCCCTTGAAGTACTCGGGCATCCACAGCGGCAGCACGACCGCCTCTTGCAGCAGCTCCTTGACCTCTGTCAGTCCCGCGATGGTGTCCCAAGTGACGTTGACTTTGCCCTCGACGATGTCGCGTTCCAGCGCCTCGATGAGCTCCAGGTCGGCCCAGCCCTCCTCGCGCGCCATGTCCGAGAACTTGACGCGCTCGCCCGACGCTGGTGATTTCGCATTGCCTTTGCCGCTTCCGCTACCGGCTCCGCCAGTTTTCGCGCCGGGGCGGGCAGGGACTGCAGGTTTCCGGTCTGGGCCGCCGGTGGTGGGCTTCCGACTCGCGGGTGCAGCGGCCGCTGCCGCCGACGACGACGGCACCGATGGCTTCCGACCGTTCGCCGCGCCAGCTCCGCCAACCACTCGAGACGGTGGCCCAGCGGCTGAAGGAGCCGCTCTGCCGGGCCCTGCAGCACCGGAAGGGGCAGCGCCTTGCGCTGCCGGGGACGCCATGCGGCCTGGAGCTGCGCGCGCCTTCGCCCAAGCCGGCAGGTTATTGCTGTTGGCTTCGTTCCGCTTCGAAAACCGAGGAACGGGTGCTTTCGATACAGGCGTTGGCGGGGCCCAGACGTCGGGGTCGCGATTGTCGTCGACGTCCTTCGCCCCCGTAGGCGATTCCTGCATCTGACTGAAGCTGTCCATCTCCTTCTGCAGGTCGCACATGATCTTCAGCTCATGCTGTAAGCTCGATCGGAACGTTTGGACTTTTCTCTTGAGCGATTCGTCGATTGTATTTGGAAGTCGTAATGATATTTTGATGATTTGTTCGTATTCCTTCACCGCTTCGGCGTACTGACCTCCAGCAAGAGCCTTGGCCCTGGCCCGCTCTCCTTCTTGGAGGAGGCGCAGGATGTCAGACGCTGAGTTCATGACCTTGCAGAAAAGGAGTTGATTCAAAAGTAATCGGTCTAACATCGAGTTCCCGGTGCAATCAGTCTCCGACCTCCAGGTCAAACTGCTTCACAACAGCGCCAAACGAATGGCTTCACTACTTCTCCTTTCTATTCCACCTTCAGCACATGCCGACATGATCGTTCATACTAACACTACTATACCCTAACCCGTCAGATCTAGGAAGTCAAGCGTGTTCAGGCTGGGCCAGTAGTACGGTGGGTGACCACGTGCGAAGCCCCAGTGACGATCGTTTTTTGTCTTTTCTTTTGTTTTTATGTCCACCTTTTGTAGCCATCACTGTTGCCACTACTACTATCGCGTCTTCCCTTTATTCAGTTACAGCACAGTCCTCTTCTAATCATGCGTTAATGTAGATGTAAACGACACTCACAATTGCTTGGGAGATGGTGAGCTTGTTAGTTTCCGACAAACGATACATCTTCGTTCTGCTTTGTGTTATACGTAGTCTTGTCTGTTCTTCCACAGTTGAAATGGTCTCATAAGGGAATTAACGAGCATATGCAGTGACAAAGGTCTACTTCGCATTTCTTCGAATGTCGGGCATTCTACTGCGCGTACAAGTCCTTGTCGCGACCGAATTCCGCAAGAAAACTCTGTCTGCTGACTGCCTTCAAAGCTGCATTAAAGCATGTATTCAAGCATCATATATATGCATCATATAATTCCGATAAAAGGCGCATACACCGCAAAAGAACAAGCAAAGAACACGAAAACGACAGTTGAGAAGATTTGTACTTAGTTTGGCCGACAACCAACAAGCTCACCACCTCCCAAGCTTTCAGGTTGCCGATTTTATTACTATATGACATATTTATTATGGAGATGGAAGAGTCAGAATGTCACCCAGGAAGTGGATCCAAACGGATTCACTTCGGCCAGGTCGCAATCGATCGCTACGCGCCCATTGGAAATTTACTCTTGCAACAACTTCTCCAAGTTTCCGGGGGTGGAGATCCAGGCATCGAACTCAGGAGACTCGATGGAAGGAACGTCACCAGCGTTGACAGAAACGGCAGAAGCAACGGCCTCCACAGGAGCCTTCTTGCCACCGGACAGGGCCTTGGAGACGAAGTACAGGGACACATAGAAGCCCATGATAGCCATCACAACCTGGAGACACCAAACAATGATTAACGTTTGTCCTACAGATAGAGGGATGTCCACAAAACGCAGCATACCTGCTCGTCGTGAGGAAGAACCTTGCGAATGGCACCCTCAATTCCATCAGTGGGAGGAGGAGCGTGATGTCCACCCATTCTTCGGACAGACTGCTTGGCAACAGTGGGGACTGCCTTCTTGAAGAGGTTTCTGGCGAACATTTTCACTGCGACTCGTGATGAATTCAACAATAAACAGGCCCACAATCGCAGTCAAAGCTTCGTCGGCGAAATAACACAAGAGAAAGGAACGCAGCAGCCAAAAGCCGCTGTGCGAACAGACGGCAGCGGGTGACACAGAGAGACCGAGACGACACATCCCCGGGGAAAAGAGGCGGAAATACCAAGGAAAAATCTTTCGCTCATGACACACACGACACCTCGTCACTGTGAAAATGGGCGAAGGGAGAAGCAGGCCACAGAGTGTTGGAAGATTGGAAGAACCTGAAAGGGATAGTAGTATATCTTAATCGCTGTAACAGACATAAGGTGTGTGCCAGCAACGCACCTCGTCTGAGTGACGATAAGAGAAATAGCGGCTATCGCTGTGACTGAGACATCCACACAGAGTGGTGTCCTTGTTCCCGCCCTCAAGGACCAGTAGGTACCGTCTCCGGCTTCGTCGCAAGTGCACTCGTCTCAATGGCTTTGTCATGTTGAATACTTAGAAACTTTTAAAAAGCAAATGCAATGCTATGTACAACCAATGGCTATTGTATCGTGTAGCGTGCGTAGTGGGGCGACAGCCGCCGTCAGTCCGCGACGCGCTGCTGCTGATGCTGCTTGAACTGTCCTCGTCGGCGATCGACAGGCGCGTCTTCAGCGACTTCCCCACGAGGTCGGCCTCGGACTCGTCGATGTCCTCGTCGCCGGCCGCCTCGCCGTCGCGCACCTGTCGCTCGGCCAGCAGCTGCCGCTCCTGCGCCGCCTGCTTCTCGAGGCGCTGCTCGTTCGCCTGGTGCCACTTCCAGAGGTTGGCCTCCATCATCGCCGCGACCGTCTCGAGGATCGGCAGCAGCGCCGGGCTCATCGTGCCCCAGCCGGTGGCGCCGTGCAGCCCGTGCGTGTTGACCGCCACGAAGAGCAGCGGCTGCGGCTCCTCGTCAGCGTCCGCGTCGCCCGGCGGCTGCGTCGGCGGTGGACGCGGCTGCAGAATGGCGCTGCGCCGCGATGCGCCGGCCTTCGTCGACAGCGCCACGGCGACAGGCACCAAATCGTGCCCCCGCCATCGCTCGAGCAGTACCGTTGCGTCAGCGCCGAAGTATGCGATGAGCCCGGCGTTGTCGGCGACGTTCGAGATTTTGCCCAAGCGTTGTAACAGGTCTCTGCCTCGTTTTGCCTTCGACTGTGGGGAATTCTATTGCACGTAGAAGTTCTTGTTGTGACCGAGTTCCAAGAAATGATCTTCGTGGCTCCCAACAGCTTCTGAGCTGCATCGCGGCGTGTTCACGTATCGCTCAAGTCCAATCCGAGCTTCACACACAGGAACACGCAGAAGCCCGTGACTGCCATCACAACCTGGAGACACCAAACAATGATTAAAGCCTGTCCAACAGAAAGAGAAGTACCCACGAAATGCATACATGCTTGTCGCCGGGAAGAACCTTGCGCATGGGACTCTCTGATCCGTCGGGGGGAGGAGGAGATTGACGGCCGCCCATTCTTCGGACAGACTGCTTGGCAACAGTGGGGAATGCCTTCTTGCAGAGGTTTCTGGCGAACATTTTTTCTGCGACTCGTGATGAATTCAACTATAAACAGGCCGCAATCACCATCGCAGGCGATCGGAATGCTCGCACGTCCTGGCGGCCGGCAGGAGCGGCGACACGCGACACGAGAGAGGACCCCCGACCGGCGGGGGAGAAGGACCGGACCGTCTCGAGGACGTCGCTTGGATGCTCTTATGTTCTTCGGTGCCACGTGTGCGTCAGCAATGCACCTCGTCTGAGTGATGACAAGAGAAACAGCGGCTGACGCGGTGACTGAGACATCCACAGCGAGTGAAGTGGAGTGGGGAAGGTAAACCCAAACCCGCCCACAAGAACCGCAGTGCCATCTCCTACAAGTGCAATCGTCGCAATGGTCGTGCCATGTTGGATGCTTAGAACGTCTTTAAAAAGCAAATGCAATGCTATGTACAATCAATGGTCAGTGACGCGTGTAGCGCTGGCGTAGCATGCGACAGCCGCCGCTACGCCGCCTCGGCGTCACTCGCACTGCCGCTGCTGCTGGCGCTGCTGCTTGCGCTGCTGGCGCTGTCCTCGTCGGCACCGTCGATGATCGACAGGCGCTTCTTCAGCGACTTCGCCACGAGGTCGGCCTCGGACTCGTCGATGTCCTCGTCGCCGGCGTCTGCGTCGCCGGCCGCCTCGCCGTCGCGCACCTGTCGCTCGGCCAGCAGCTGCCGCTCCTGCGCCGCCTGCTTCTCGAGGCGCTGCTCGTTCGCCTGGTGCCACTTCCAGAGGTTGGCCTCCATCATCGCCGCGACCGTCTCGAGGATCGGCAGCAGCGCCGGGCTCATCGTGCCCCAGCCGGTGGCGCCGTGCAGCCCGTGCGTGTTGACCGCCACGAAGAGCAGCGGCTGCGGCTCCTCGTCAGCGTCCGCGTCGCCCGGCGGCTGCGTCGGCGGTGGACGCGGCTGCAGAATGGCGCTGCGCCGCGATGCGCCGGCCTTCGTCGACAGCGCCGCGGCGCCAGCGGCGGGTGAGTCTCCGGACGGTGGCGGCGGCTGCACCGTCGGCGGCACCGGCGGCAGGCGACGCGTCGTTCCCCCGCCAGCGCCCGGGCCGCGTGGCTGCAGCAGCGCCGACGTCTGCGGCGCGAGCGATCCCGACGCAGGCGCCTTGGCACTGGCCGGCGTCGTAGCGACCGCCGCGGCGATGGCTGCGGCGGCAGCGACAGCGCCGGGCGCTTCGGTGACGTTCGCCGCCGACACTTTGCTCGACGGGGCGTCGGGCGACGCCGCCGACGGCCGCTGCGACCGCCCGCGCGTGGACGCTGTGGCAGCTGCCGCTGCTGCGGCCGCCGTCGTGGCCGCGGAACTGCCGCGCCGCGCACTGGGCAGCTGCTTCTGCAGGGCGGGCAGCAGCGCGTGCTCCTTCAGCAGCCGCAGCACGGCCAGCTCGGTCTCCGCGCTGATCGAGGCCAGCGCGGCGGCGGCGATGCCGGCCTTCTTCGACGACAGCCGCGTCGACGTGCGCGAGGCGGCGACGGCCTCGGCCGACAGCCGCGCGCCCGCCCAGCGGTCGTAGCTGTGCTGCGCGAGGTCCAGCTCCGGCGCGGCCTGCAGTTGCAGCCGGTTCGCCGCGCAGAGCGCCGTGAGCGCGTGGCCCGTCGACACGACGAACGACTGCTGCTTCAGCGCGCCGACGCAGCGGACGATCTCGTCGTGCACGAGGCGCAGCGCCGACTGGTGGTACAGCCCCACGACGCCGGGGAACGTGCCGTTGTCCAGCGGGCCGCCGCGCTTGTGCACGACGGCGCCGTGCGCGCTGAACGACGACGCGCTGCTGTGCTGGCGCCGGTGGTGGCGGTGCGGCCGCGACGCGCCCCCGCCGCCCCCGCCGCCCCCGCCGCTGTGGTGGTGGTGACCGTGGTGGTGGCCGTGCGGCGCGTGCGGACCGCCCGGTTGCAGCAGACGCGGCGGCTGCTGCGGCGACTGCGGCGCCCCGGCGGAAGCGGCGGCGGCGGCGGCGCTGGCGGGCGGCTGGAACGCCGACGACGTCGACTTCGCGAAGAAGCCCGAGAAGCCGCGCAGCGGCGACGCCAGCGACGCGGCCGCGCGGCTCGTCGGCGTGTCGGCGGCGCTCGTCGCGAACGACGGCGCCGTCTGCAGCGCGGCCGTCGGCGTCAGACCCGGCGTCGCGCCCGGCGCCTGGCCGCCGCCGTAGTCGTCGGTGCTGCGGCTGCGGCTGTCGCTGGTCGCCCAGAGCTCCTCGAGAGGCGGCGGCGCGCGCTTCTCCGACGCGTCGTTGGCGTGGGCCTGTTCGTAGTGCTGCGCGTGCGACGGGTGCTGGAAGACGGCGGGCACCGTCACGGTCCACTCCGCCTGCTTCAGGACGCGCAGGTCGCGCTGCATCGCCTCCAGCTGCTGGTGCGTGCGGCGGTGGCTGCCGCGCGGCATCGGCAGCGGCGTCGACGCGGCGGACGTCGCTGCGGACGCGCCGCCGCTCGCGGAGCTGGCGCCAGCGCCGCCGCCGGCGCCGCCGCCGCCGGGCGCGAAGAGTTTGCGCTCGAGCGCGGTGCGCAGCAGGTAGCGCGGGTCCTCCGAGCCGAAGACGCCGCAGATGATGGCGGCCTCGCTCGCGACGAGCGGCTTCGGCCGCAGCAGACTCGCGCTGCTGGCGGCCGAGTCGAGCGTCGCCGTCGACGGCTGCCGATGCGCCGCCGGCGCTGCGGTCGCGGCGGTCGCAGCCGACGCCGTCGCGGGCTTCGCGAACATCGGCAGCCCGAAGAAGCGGCCGAAGAAGCCGAGCGACGCCGTCGCCGCGGGCGGCTTCGCGTCCGTCGTCGTCGTCGCTTTGGCCGCCGCGGCGGGCGACTCGGCGCCTGACGACGTCGAGTGGACGCTGAGGCGGCTGTTGCTATTGCCGCGCGAGCCGGTGCCGAGGCGCGCGTGGTGGTGGTGCGCCGAGACGGCGTGGTAGTGCTGCTGCAGCTGCGTGGCGCTCGCCTGGCGCGACAGCGGCCGCGGCCCGGCGGCCTGCTGCCGCGGCGTCTGCTGCGCCGTCGCCGAGTTGGTGCGCGACAGCGGCGGCCGCAGGTCGCTGGTCGAGTCGCCGTGCGTCAGCAGTGCGCGCGCCGAGACGCCGAGGCCCTCCTGCCAGCGCACGACCCACAGGGCGACCTCGCGCACCGACGGGAAGGCCAGACACAGCATGCGGAAGGTGTAGCGCACGATGGACAGCGGCGTGACGCCGTCCGCCTTCACGGGGAACGACTTCAGCGCGCGGTACATGTTCAGCAGGCGCGACTGCACCATCGCCACGGCCAGCATGTCGTTCGCGCGGATGAGGTCCGCGAGGATGCCGTGCTCCAGCGCCTCGAGGCGCTTCACCGCGCGGACGGCTGCGGCCCCGGCGCCGCCCGCGGCGAGGCTGTCGGTGTCGCGGCCGTCGAGCGACTCGGCGCTGCTGCCGCCCGCGTCGGGGGCGGTGGCGACCTCTGCGGCGGGGTCGGTGGCGGCGTCCTCGACGTACTCGTAGGCGGCGGGCGGGTAGGCGCGGTCGAGGTCCTTGACGACGAGCAGGCCGATCATGTGCTCCTGCAGCCCCACGACGGGCAGCACCAGCGCGCCGGAGCTGAAGTGGCCCGGGAAGACCTCCTGCAGCTGCTCGGCGAAGCCGTCGTCGGCCTCCAGGTCGTCCAGCAGGCTCGCGGCCGAGCTGCCCTTCATCTCGGGCGTCGCCGCGTCGAAGGGCGGCAGGCACAGCTGGTGCAGCAGGTCCGACACGCGCTCGCCCGCCTCGCCGCCGCCGCCGGAGACAGACGCGTCGTCCGCCGCCGCCGTCGTCGCCTCGGCGCCATCGGCCGCCGCGGCCGCCGCGGCGAGCGTCTGCTGCAGCCACTGCAGCTTGCCGACGTGCAGCACGCCGCGGAAGTACTGCAGCACGAGGTCGTGGCGGCAGGCGCGCGCCAGCAGCTGGATGTGGCCGTGGCGGTGCTTGTGGTGCGGCGGCGCCGAGCCGATGGTCGCCGTCGACATGAACGACGGCCGCGCCGACTTCTGCGACGCCACCGACGGCGCCGCGTGCGGCGACGGCTGTTCGGCCGTCGCGTGGTGCGAGGCGGCGGCGGCGGCGGCCCAGGCGATGACCTTCCCGTCCGCCGAGCTGATCGGGAGGAAGTCGTGGCCGTTCTCGTCGAGGACGTAGAGCCGCACCTTGGCGCCCGTGGCGACCTCGAAGTCCATGATCGCCTGCATGAGCAGGTCGCTGGGCGACAGCTGCAGCGTCTGCATCAGGCGGATGTTCTCGATGAGCTTCGCGAGCTGCTCGCGGCGCTGCGTGCGCCGGTGGTGCTCGGCGAGACCCGGCAGCAGCGCCCTCTGCAGCGTGTCGAGGTACTTTAGGTCACGGCGCGGCACGTGGCCGCTGGGGTAGCGGCACGCGAGGTAGTGCGGCAGCACCATGACGCCCGTGGCGCTGGCGGCGGCGCCCGCGAGGCTGCCGCCCAGCCGCGCGGCCTCCTTCTCGCGCACCAGCCGCTCGACCTCGGCGACGAGCGGCTTCATGCCGTGGAACGGGTTCGCCGGCCGCTGGAACAGCGGGATGCAGACCATGTCCATGCGCCTCGTGCGCAGCGTCGTGCGGTCGCCGCGGCGATACGCCGCCGTCAGCTGCCCGTAGTGCGCCTCGGAGATGAGCCCCGTGCGCACGAAGGGATTGTTCTCGTACCGCTCGGCCTGCGCCGAGGTCTTCCGCAGAATCGCGGGGAAGGCGGCCTTCTCGCGCTCCTGGCGGCGCTTCTCCTCGTCGGGGTCGTACATCATGATCATCGGCACGACGGACGCCTCGCGCCGCGCCTCCTGCGCCAGGATCAGCTCCTGGTACGGGTAGTGCAGGCGGCGGTGGGTCAGCGGACAGAGCGGCATCGACTGGCGCACGACCTGGTAGGCCAGCTTGACGAGCAGGGTGCCCGGGTGGTACTCGCCGTCCATGTCGGCCGCGCCCTTCGACTTGTAGCCGTCGGGGTAGACGAGCGGGTAGCGCTGCACCGCGTCGGACGGGTGCAGGTACTCGACGGGCGCGATGCGCGCGACGCCGAGGCACTCGTCCTGCGGCAGGAGGTAGTTGGTGTCCTTGTGCCACACCTCCAGCTGCAGGTCCGCGAGGCCCTCCTCGAGGTCCTGCGGGTCCACGTACGCCACGAAGCGCTCCTGGTACTCGGGGTTGATCGTGCCCGACTTGATGCGCGTCTGGCCCACCACCGCGCCGCGGTACTTCAGCCGCACGAACGGGTTCCACTGCCCGAAGACGCGCCGGTGCAGCGTCACCTCCGTCGCGCGCGCGACGATCACCTCGACGCGGCCGTACTGCGACACGAAGCGGAAGGCCTCGGGCGGCCCGTCGCCGCCGCCGCCGCTGCCGTCGTCGCCGTCCGCCGCGCCGCTCGCGGTGTCCTCGAGCGTCCACGTCACGTGCAGCGCGCCCTGCGCGAAGAAGCCGCCGACTTTCTCCGTCGGCAGCGCCGCGGCGCTCGGCGTCTTCGTCGACCCGCGCGACGCCGCGGCCGCCTTCCGGCTGCCTTTGCTCGACTTCTCCGTCGCCGCGATCGCCTCCGTCGCCGCGGTGGCAGCGGCCTCCGCGGCGTCGCCCGCGGCGGCCGGCTGTTTGCCCGTGAGCTCGAGGTAGCGCTCCTGCTGCGACGCGTAGACGACGGGCGCGAGCTCGGCCGCGCCGAGGAAGAAGGGACTGGCGATCTTGCTGTGGCCGTAGACCTCGAAGCGGAACGAGGGGAAGTGCTCGAGCGCGACGTCGTGGCCCTCGTTGGTCGCGAGGACCGGCAGGACGAAGGTCTCGCTCCACACGGGGCTGCGGTCGTCGCTGACGACGCGCGTCTTGGCGATGACCTCGGGCGAGCCGTGGCCCAGGAAGATGCTCACGTACGGGTCGGTGGTGCCCGTGAAGCGGTTGGCCACCGGCAGGTGGTCGGCCGACTCCACCGTCAGGCGCAGCACCGGGTTCTTCATGCGCTTCAGCGCGCTCAGCGCCGGCTTCCACGGCAGCGCCTCGACGGCCACCTGCGCGCGCAGCTTCTCCTGCAGCTTCGCCGCGGCGTCTTCTTTGTGGGCGTCCGTCGCGTCCTTCTGCGACCGGCGCAGCGCGTGGCGCACGTAGAGCAGGCCGCCGACGTAGGCCTGCTTCTTGGGGTTGACGTCGGCCTTCATCTGCAGCGCGTGCTCCTCCTGCGGCAGACTGGCGAGGTCCTTGTCGGCCGCCGCGCCGTCGTCGCTCGTGAGGAAGGCGTCGATGGGCAGTTCCACCTGTCCGAGGAAGTTGCCCCTGCGCAGGAAGGTGACGTCGTAGACCTCGACGACGATGCGGTCGTCGTCTGCCGCGTCGTGGCGGCCGCCGCCTTTCTTCGTCGCCGCCTTTTTGCCGGCGGAGGCCTTCGGCGGCTTCAAATCGCTTAGCGAGATGTGCACGCGGTGGTTCCAGACGGGCGACAGCGACGCCTTGACGGTGGCCGTGGAGCCCAGCAGCTTCTTGCCGCGGTAGACCTCGCAGTAGGCCGAGGGCAGCGCCTCCTTCGCCATCTTCTTCAGGTTCGTCGCCTGGACGATCTCCAGGTCGATGCCCTCGACGCCCATCGTCTCCAGCATGTGCAGCGTGCTGTCCTGTCGCCCCGCCGGCCCCGTCGCCTTATGCGCCGCCTTGTGGCCGCGGCCGCCGGCCGCAGCACCGTCGCCGTCGTCGTCGCCGTCGCCCTCGTGCGCCGCGTCGGCGCCGCCGTCGTGCATGTCGATGGCGTACAGCAGGTCGTACGCGACGGGGTTGCGCGGCGTCACCGCCTGCAGCACCAGCCGCGAGCTGCCGTCCTCGTTCTCCTCCTGCGCGTCGAACGGCGTCCGCGTCGTCGCCTGCTGAAACGGCTGCACGGACCTCGCCGGCGCCGTGTAGCCGAGTCGACCGCCGCCCGCGGCCGCCCCTGCGCCGCCGACGACCGCTGCCGCCGCTGCCGCCGCTGGTCGCGGGCGGTGGCGGTGGCGCGAGATGTGCATGGTGCCGACGTGCTCGTTGACCGGGTGCAGCTCGTCGTCCACCTCGTAGACGCGCACCTGCACGCGGCGGTCGGACTTCAGGTACAGCGCCATCGAGTCCTGCACCTGCTTCGGCAGCTGGAAGGCGTCGGCGACGGGGTCGTAGACCAGCGGCAGGCAGTGCTCGACGCCGTCGTACTGCAGCGCCAGCACCAGGTGCGGAATCACCTGCTCGAGGCCCAGGCCGCGCTGCAGCGTCGACTCCTCGTCGAAGTCGGACGCCTCCGCTGCCAGCGCCGCCTCGGCAGCGGTCTGCGCGGCCCCGCCGCCGTCGTGGCCGCCGTCGTGGCCGCCCGCCGCACGGCCCAGCGCGAAGATGCCCTTGCTGCTCTCCGCCTCGGACAGCACGCCGCCTGTTTTGAAGCTCGAGCGGATGGAGCCGCGGCCGCCGAAGAGCCGCTTGATGCCCTGCCACGGCACCGTGTCCTGGATGAGCGCCGCGGCTCGCTCGGCGACCTGCTGCGCGTGCCGCGCGCCGAAGAGCTCGACGGAGCTCATCGTCGACTGGCTGCCGACGCTGGCGGTGTCGTCATCGTTCGTCGCGGCGTCGGCGCGGCGCGCGAAGACGCGAATCGAGTGGATGGTGATGCGGCGGCCGGCGACCTGCGAGGCCTGCGGCGTCTTCTCCTGCAGCGAGGACACGCGGTAGTGCTCGGGGTCGACCGTGACGATCTCCATGAGGCGGAAGCCCTGCAGCACCTGCGACGCCTCCTCGAGCAGCACCGTCTGCAGCCCCGACAGCGAGCTGTTCCAGTGGCGCAGGTACGCCTGCACCTTCGTGATTGAGTCCTTCTCGATCGCGCGGTAGATGACGTCGCCCGCCAGCTCGCCCAGTGCCTCGAACCAGCGCTGCAGCTCGACGATGTCCTTGCGGCTCAGCACGTTCGTGAAGCTGTTGTACGACCCGCCGCGGTACAGCTCGAAGCCGCTGACCTGCATCAGCGCGAGCGACACGTCCTCGGCGAACATCGAAATGGAGAAGCGCGGGAAGGACTGCTCCATGAACGACGACGACGTGAGCGCCAGCGGCTGCAGCGGCTTGTCCGCGTTGGCGCCCAGCTGTTTGAAGTCCTGCACGGACGCGATGACGCTCGAGCGCTGGAAGTTGCGGCCGAGCATCTGCATCTCCTGGCCGTACTCGCTGGGCAGCAGCTGGCGCGTGACCAGCGGCTTGGAGCCCGCCACGTGGTCGTTGCGCTTCGTGAGGTGGCTGTGGTGCATGACGAGGCGGCGGCTGCGGCCCGCGGCGCCCGGCGCGGCCGCCGAGGCGGTGCGCGCCTCGTGCAGCACCATGCAGTAGTCGGCGGTGGGCCGCACGAAGGTGACCTCGCAGCCGGGCAGACAGTGGTGCACGGCCATCTCCAGCGCGTCGTACACCTCGTTGCGCACGTACTCCTTCTCGTTCGCGGGGTGCGCGCCGTCCTGCTGCAGCTGCATCAGCAGGTCCTCCACCGTCGTGCGGAACAGCCCCAGCGCGATCTCGCGCAGCTTGCGGTACACGTCCTTCCAGCGCAGCTTCACCCAGCAGGCGGAGATCTCGAAGGACACGTCCTCGAGCATCGCCGCGTCCGACACGGCCAGGCGCTGCTTGTCGCGCTCGATGCCGAAGGCCATGACGGTGCCCGGCGCGATGCCGAAGAAGTTCGCCTTCTTCGTGCCGACCTGCACGCCGAGGTCGGCGATGGGCAGCACGAGCCACTCGGGCCGACACGTCACCTCCTGCGGCGCGCTGTACGCCGTCAGCGTGCCCAGCCACTTGCGGTCGAGGCTCTTCAGGCTGCCCGCGGGCACGCGCTCGGCCAACGCCCCGCCCGGCGGCCGCTCTTTGCCGCCGGTCGCCGATGAGGCGGCGGCCGCGTTGAGGATCGCGCGGCGGTGCTCTTCGTAGACGAGGTAGTTGGTCAGCGGCTCGCCCTTCTCCGCGGCGAAGTCGTCGAGCGGGCCCGTCGCCGCGGACTCGGCGGACGCGAGCGACAGCGACGAGGCGGCGCGGTGGCTGTGCGCGACCAGGTGGCCCCCCGCGACGCTGTCGCCGCCGTCGTTGCTGGTGGAGCGCGTCACGAGCGAATCCGGCGCGAGCGACGCGTCCTCGGGCCGGTGTTGGTCCTCGAGCGCGTGCGCTTGGGCCTCCGCCGCGGCCGCCGCCGCCCAGGGCGCGTAGGAGGCGTCGAAACGGTTGCTGCCGGTGATCTCCACCTTCACGGAGCCGCTCAGGGCGAACGAGTACTGCGCGTAGACCTGTCCGGACGGGCCGAGGAAGACCTCGAAGCGCTCCCTCGGCGGGCGGATGATGGACTCGAAGGGGATCTCCTCGCGGCCCAGGACGATCTCCTTGCGGCTGCGCGGGTCGACGTAGATCACCTCCACGACGAGCTCGCGCTTGCGGGCGATGTCGACCTCGATCTCCTCCGACACGCGGTGGTACTTCGGGTCGCGGTTGCCCGCCACGACGGAGCTCTTCACGACGGAGACGCCGTCGAGCATCAGGTGGCAGCGCGTGTTCGGCGGGAGGCCGTTGACGTACGGCAGGTTCGAGCCGCCGAGGATCGAGATGCGGCGCTTGAAGATCGTCGGCACGACGGTCGTCAGCGTGTGCCACTGCGCGAAGAGCAGCTGCAGCCGGAAGGTGACCGACGCGTGCCACGGCAGGATCGACTGGTGCGGGTCGAAGACCTGCAGCGTGAACGTGAAGCGGCCGCAGTACAGGCGCAGCAGCGAGGACAGCGGGATCGACAGGAAGCCGATCTCGTTGCCCTTGATGTCCACGAGCTCGTTCCACACCTCGATGACCAGGTGCACCTCGCCCGCGGCGGCCGAGGCGGCGCCCACCGACAGCTGCTGCTGCACGACGTCCGTGGGCACGTTGAGCGTGAAGACGCGCGGCGGCTTCTGCTGCATGTTGGCGATGGTGGCGCCGGCGGGGTCGCGCGTCGAGGACGTCGCCGAGAGCACGTCGAGCGTGTGGTCGTGCCAGCTCACCTTGCAGGCCGGCTGGAACGTCGACGGCGCGACGGTCGTCGACGCGGACACGAACGACACGACGCTGGCGCCCGGGTGGACGGTGCTGATGGTCGTCGACAGCGACGGCCGCACGTAGACCTGCTCCAGGGCCACCTCCAGCAGCGCGCTGCCGGCGCTGCCGTCGTACTTCGCCAGCATCTCGAGCTGCAGCTCCTGGTCGAAGACGTTGTCCGAGAGGCTCGTGCCGTCCATGTTCACGCGGCGAATCGTGAAGACGAGGTCGCCCTGCACGAAGCGACGCACGCGCGCCTCCTCGGGCAGCACGTCCCGGAGCCGCTGTCGGACGGGCTCGTTGAGTCGGCTCTCGAAGATGTGCCTCAGGTCCTCGCCGTCGACGGCCACGCCGCCCAGGAACTCGCCCTTGCGCAGCTTGCGGTGGTTCCAGACCTCGAGCCGCAGGCTGTGCGTGTGGATGTCGGCCAGGCCCTTGTCCACGAGGACGTAGAAGCGGTCGACGGCACCAGCGGTCGCAGCGGACGCCGCCACCGCCCACATGGGCGACGCGTTCTTCGCGATGACGTGAGTGCGGCCCAGCTCGCGGTCGTTCCACTTGCAGATCACGTACGGCGACGTGTTGTACTCGGAGCCGTCGATCTTCGCGAGGCCGTTCGCCCGCGACACGGCGATTTCGTATCGGTCGAAGAGCGATGCGTCCACCGCCTCGTTCTGCGACGCGAGCACGCGGATCTGCACCTCCGGCTTGACCGCGCCCGCCCCGGCGCCCGTCGTCGCCGTCTGCGCGATCGCCTTCGTTTGAATCGCCTGCGGCACGTCCTCGAGCGCGTCGAGGGCGACCCACGTCGACTGCTGCGAGTCGATCAGCGCCTTCAGCTCGGCGCCGGTGAGTTCTTTGCCGCCGATGAGCGTGTCCTGGCGCGTCTTGTGCACCTGCCACAGCTCCACAGTCAGCGACGCCTGCTCGGCCGTGATCTGGCCCGACAGGCGGCCGAGGAACTTCTCGTGGTCCCACACGGGCCGCAACGAGCTCTTCTCGACGTAGGTCGCGCCGACGATGAGGCCGTTCCAGCGCAGCCGCACGTACGTGTCCGGCCCTTTGTGGCCCGCGAAGAGACTTGCTGCGCCGCCGGCGCTCGCCGGCGTCGATGCGGAGACGCCGCCGGAGCTGTCGAAGAGGCTCGGCGGGTAGTCGTCGGTGAACGCGTTGCGCGCGCCGAGGACGTGGAACTCCAAGTCGCGGCCGGTGATGTCGTTGCGGTGGACCTTGTTGAGCACGAGCACGGCGCTGCCCTGCACGTGCTTGTGCTCCGCCTTGCGTACGAAGCTGCCGGCTTTCAGCGGCAGTTTCACTTTTTTCATGTGCGCGGCGGGCTGCTGCTTCTGCGTCGCCTTCGACAGGAACCAGCGCGCGACGTCCTCGCCGGTCAGCAGAACCTCGCCGAGGTACAGCGGCTTCCCGCTGCGCTGCATGTGGCCCAGCACGAGCGTGAACTGCCAGTCCTTCGGCGAGAAGATGCCCACCGACGACAGCACGTCGGCGGAGGCGGCGAAGTTCAGCGGGAAGCGGAAGCGAAACGTCTGGTTCTCCTTCCACCACGGCTGCTGCGAGTCGCGAAACAGCGTCGTGCGACCGATCTCCAGCGCGCGATGGCGTCCGACGTAGGCGATGCCGATGACGTCGGTGCTGCCGATGGTCTTGGCCTTGTACAGCCCCTCGGCGCCCAGCAGCGTGCACTCGAGCTCGAGGCAGTCGTCGGCGCAGGGCAGTTTGAGGTTGAACAGCGAGAACTTGTCGAACTTGGGCAGTTGGTACAGCCGCACGCTGAGGTACGGCGGGCCGCTGAGGAAGTCGCTGTCGGCGCTCAGGTTGAGCTGGTGGCCGATCTCGCCGGCTTCCAGCAGCGTCAGCCAGTCGTCGCGCTTGTCCAGCACGCGCTGCGCGATGACGCGCTGGTCTCTCTTCATGTGCAGCGACAGCGTCAGCGACAGGTCGTCCAGCGAGTCGCCCATGCTCGACGCCAGCGCGAAGTGCTCTGCGTCCAAGGCGATCGGAGCGCCCGCCGCGAAGGGGTAGAACTGCGTCTTGCCGACCTCCACGTTGCCCACGCCCCAGCCCACGCGCAGGTAGATCTCCGTGTTGCGCGGGAACTTGCTGGCGAAGGCCATGAAGCGCCCCGCCTCCGCGAGCGTCAGGACGAACCTGAGCACGTCCGTGCCGCGCTTGCGCGTGGCCTTCTTCTGCCCGTCGAGGTACTTGACGTCGGGGAAGAGGGGCGAGGCGCGCAGACACACCTCGACCTTCGCGTCGACGGCGAAGTCTTCGTGGTCCTCCGGCCGCACCGCCTCGTAGCCGTCGTCGTCGTCGTCCTCGTCGAAGTCGCCCTCGTCGTCCGACAGCTTCGACGACTTGTGCACGAGCTGGATGGGCACCTCGATGGTCCAGTCGCGCTCCTTCAGCTGCACCAGCGCGTCGGCGTTGATGGCAACGCGGCCACGGACCTCGAGCGGGTCACCGTTGTCCAGACACGACGAGAACACCAGCTCCACGCCGCCGTTGACGGCGTTCTCCAGCGACCCCACGTCCAGCGCGTAGACGCCCTCGCCGGAGATGGCGCACTCGCCCGTTCCCGTCCGCCATTCGATGACGCGCCTGCCACAGCTCGTGCCGCCGTTGACCTTCACCTCGCAGGCCAGCTTCGCCACGGCCCGGGCCTGCGGCTTGTGGCCCGTGACGTTCAGGATCTTCAGAAACACCTTCTTCGCCGAGGTGTTGCGCAGGCTGAAGCGCGACGACCGCATCGACCGCATCGACTGCAGCGTCTTGTTCGACTTCGACGACGCGTTGGTCCCCGACTCGCGGCCGTTCTTCGTGGACTCCGTCGACGGGCCGCTCATGCTGTTGCGCGTGACGGGTCGCTTGATCGTGTGCTTCACCGTGTCGAAGGCCCCGCGAGAGCCGCCGCCGAGGCGGATTCGCGGTCGCTTCTTCGCTGCGTGTGCGCTCGCCTTCGTCACGGCCGCGGCGTCTTCGCCGCCAGCAGTGAGCGCCTTGCCGCCGCTGCTGCTGCTGCTGCCCTCGCCGCCGCCGGGCGTGGCGGGTGACAGGTCGAAGTCCATCAGCTCGACGACGGCCTTGGGGTTGTCACGCAGCAGCAGCTCCTTGAGCTCGTCGCCCTCGAAGTGGCGCAGGGCGACCAGCTCCTCGCGTTTGTTGTAGACCTCGACGACGACGGTGAAGCCCGCCCAGTCCCTCGCGATGGGCGCCTTCACCACGCAGAACTCGCGGTCGAATCGCGGGTGCTGCGACGGCGTCAGCTGGTTGGAGCGGTAGATCTCCTCGAACTGGTTGCCCTCTTTGTCGTAGCGGCGCTTCACCACGACGAGCGACGACGGGTGCAGGTCGAAGGTGTCCACGCTGGGCAGGTTGGAGATCGAGTGGATCCAGAGGACGCACTCGACGGCCATCAGCGGCCCGTGCAGCAGCCTCGACGCGTCGAAGCGACGCATCTCCACGGCGACCTTGCCCTTGACCAGCGTGTTCTCCTGCGTCGTGAGCTCGGGGTCCGAGCTCAGCGGGAACCACTGCGTGCCGGCGCCGGCCTTCGCGAAGAGCTCGTCGAGGTACTCGCGCGTGAGGTCGACCATGCCCAGGAACTGCTTGCGCGCGTGCTTCTGGCCGGGCAGCGGCTCGATCAGACTCCAGACTTTGAGCCGCAGCGACTCGCGGCGGATCTTCTGGTTGCGGACGATGTAGAACTGCTCGTTCGACAGCTTCGGACTCGTCGACTCGCGCGCGACGTTGGAGAAGCCGACGACCAGTTCGTTGTACAGCACCTCGACGACGGCGTTTGCGCCGCCGTAGGCGTCGGTGTTGGACAGGTCCTTCAGCTCCGTCACCTGCAGCAGGAAGTCGGGCCCGGTCTTCTCCACGACGCGCTCGTTCGTCGGCATGGTGCTGTAGCTGCCGCGCAGCTTGACGAAGGGCGCGATGTCCGACGGGTTGCTGATGAGACGCTGCGTCTCGCCCATCGCCGGCAGGCTCAGCTCGAACCAGCGCATGACGGCGATCTCCTCCTTGAACAGCTTGTGCAGGTCCTCGCCGACGATCGCCAGCTGTCCCAGCAGCTCGTCGCGCAGGTCGTCGTAGTCGTCTTCGTCGTCGTCGTCGGCGGCGTTGCCATTCGGCGGACGCGACGGCGGCGTCGTTTTGCTGCGCTCGCTGAAGAGCTCGATGCGCAGCTTGCACCTGGACAGGCGGTCGTCGCGGCTGCCGAACACGGGCACCTTCAGCACGAAGCGCTCCTGCTGCCACAGCACCAGCGACTGCTGAGGGTACACGCGCGTGCGCCCGACCTGCTTCTCGTTCCAGTAGATGACGGCGTAGGGGTTGGGCCGCGTCGTGTCGTGCTTCGCGTACGGCGGGAAGAGCTTCTGCAGGTTGAACGTCGCGATGAGGTCCAGAAACAGCTCCTTGCCGTCGTACTCGTAGATCTCCAAGCTGCCCCGCGGGCCCGATCGAATGGTCACGTCGCAGACTGGCGCCGCTGTGCTCTCCGCGTCGCCATCGCCGGCGGCAGACGCGGGCGCGACCACCATCGCCGCGGCGCTGGCGGCGGATCGCTCGCCGATCTTAGGCAGATGCGACGCCTCGGGGATGGCCTTCATCGACGAGCGGAACATGAACGACTTCTCCGAGCCCGACGCCGCGAAGGACTTCGACGACTCGTCGCCTTTCACCGCGAGGAGACTCGCGAGGAACGCCGCCGACGGTGGGATGTGGAACTCGCGGTTGACGATGCCGGGCTGGCCGAAGGTCTTCACCAGCGACGAGCCCGTCAGCGTGAAGGCGCTGAGAATCGGCGGGTTCACCGCCGCGCCGGTGGCTCCGCCCATGCGGAACTGCACCTCGAGGCGCAGTTCGCTCTGAAAGAGCGTGCGGTTGCACGGGTACAGGAACGCGAGCGATTGGTAGCCCGAGAACACCAGGCCGTTCACTTTCGCCGAATCGGCGTCCGTCGTTGCTCCGGGTGCCAGCTGCAGCGTGCAGAGCTTGCGGCCGTTGAAGGAGATGACGCAGGCGGTGGGGATGGGCACGCCCTGCGCGCCCTCCTGGTCCGTGCGCGACTTGTACTTCTGCAGCACCGTCGCCATGAAGCCCGTGTCGAGCAGCACGTTGCTCAGACTCAGCTGCAGCTCCTTCAGCTCGGGGTACCGCAGCTTCTGCGTCGCGGGCGGCACTTTGCTGTTGACCGGTCGGCCGGAGAGCAGCACGACGCCCGGGAAGACGACGACCTCGTCGGGGTATTCGCGCTGGTGCGGCGTCGCGTCAGACAGCTCGAGCCAGCGGAACTTGACCGTCTTGCTGAAGAAGAGCGTGGATAGCCCCTCGCCCTGCAGCTCGATCCAGCCGAGCAGCGACTGCTTCATCGACTCGTCCGTCAGGTACACCTCCAGGCGCAACATGCTGTTGTCGATCGACTCGCCCACCGGCAGCGACAGCCGCAGGAACTCGTCCTTCCACTCGATGGCGCCGTTCTCATGATAGGCGACGATCGAGCTCGTGCCGACCTCTACGCCGTCCAGAGTGACGTACACGAAGACCGACAGCGACCGCGACTCCGTTGGCGACGACGCCGGCGACAATTCCGACGCGGCGGCCGTTTCCTTCGCCGTGGAGCCGCCCATCTTCATGCTGTCGAGCAAGAAGCGCGGACGCAGACTCTTCGAGCTCGCCTGCCAGCCCGAGGCCTTCTGCGGCTCCGCAACGACAGGCGCCTTGCGACGCAGGAACTCCGGGTCGGGCACGAGGTACTTGGCGCACAGCAGGCCGAGCTCGACCTGCACGTACTCCTCGTCCTTGCGAATCGACCGCTGCTTCTTCAGCGGCACCAAGCGCGCGTCTTGGTACAGCGTCACGTCCTCGAGCAGGTGGAGGGCGGTGAGGCGCTCCTCTTCGCGCAGCTGGCGGATGTGCAGCGGCGTCAGGTCCGCGGCGAAGCTCATCGCCGTGACGGAGTCGGCCATGTCCTCCATGGTCTCCACCTTGCGGAAGTCCTTTTTGTGCGCCTTGACGAGGCTCTCGAGGAGCCGCATGTCGCTCAGCGCCGGCGCTGGCACCTCGATGGTGGCGGTGCCCAGCACGTGTGTCTTGCCGCGTGTCTTCTCGACCCAGACCTCCAAGATGAGCGTGTTCCGCGGCAGATACGACGCCAGCGGCAGATACGCCCCGATGTCGTTCCATTCGGACGCGTCGCCAGACGGGACGGTGTACTCGCTGCGCCCCACCGTGCGGCCGTTCCAATTGATGACGACGAACAGCTGGCAGGCCGAGCGCATCTCCTCGGTGAACGTCGGCGGATACGCCGCGTGGATCTGCACCGCGTTCAATCGGAGACCCACTGGCGCTTGGCTGGCAAACAGCTTGAAGCGCATGCAGACCTTGGCCGCTTCGGCGTCGGCGATGTTCGTGGCCGTCGTGTCGAAGAGCCGCAGAATCTGGTCGTGGCAGGGCGCGTGCTCCAGCGTGTGGAAGGGCAGCGTCAGCTTCGCGACGACCTTTTTGTCGCTGTTCATCAGCTGCAGAACGAGCTTTAGCGTGTCCAACGAGGTCTTGGCGGGACACGTGGCGAGGTACGTGTCGAGGAGGTCGGCGTCGACGTGGTCGGCGTCGTCGTTGGGGTCGTCGGGCTCGACGTCGCACAGCGTCTCGCCGAGCCACGAGACCCGCAGCGTAAATTTGCTGCCGCTACCGTAGCGGAGGTGCGCCATCATCGACGAGGATGTCTTCTTGCCGCCCTGCGAGTGGTGGTGCTCGTGCATGAAGAAGCTGATGGGGCAGAGCAGCAGGACGAGCTCTTCCTTCAGCTGCACGGGTGCGCGGGTGAACAGCGAGCTCTGCAGCAAGGGCGACGCCGCCGCGACGGCGCCCTTGTTGCCGTGGTTGTACTCCATCGACGGGTGGTACGTGAGGTTGACGATGCGCTGTCCGAAGGGCAGGTAGCGCAGCAGGGCGTTGACCAGCTCCTCGTACGCGTCGTTGAGCGTGGCCTTCTCGAGGCACAGCTGCTGCAGCATGCGGTGGAAGTCCTCCTTGCGGTACTGCTGGATCTTCAGCGCGACGAGATTGGCGACCGCCTGGAAGAAGATGACCACGTCCGCCAGCTGGTCTTCCGACTCGGCGGATGACTGGTGGCCGCCGCAGCCGTCAGCGCTGAGCACGCCGATGAGCGAGTCGATGCCGGCAGACACCGGCGTCACGATGAACGGGAACTCGAAGGCCTGTTTCGAGCCGAAGTGCTGCAGGGACATGGCCAGGGGAGACGTGGCGGTAATGCAGACGCTCTTCTCATTGTCCACGGCGATGAAGGTGACGTTGCGGTTCATGCCGCCCTCGCGGCGCCGCAGCTGTCGCCCGCCCATCACCGACTTCGCACTGGCCAAGATGAAGTTGATCTCGTTGCTGTACTTGCCCAGCAGACCGGCGTACATGTTCGTGCCCGCGAAGCACGTCGAAATGCTGTCGAGAATCTGCTGGAACCACTGCTCGCGCGTCGGCTCGCGCACCGCCATGACGCCGGTCGACGTCGACGACGGCGAACACAGTCGCTTGATGGCCGCCAGTGCGTCGCGTCGCATCTCGCTGCCCGAGCGAAACGTGATGATCGATTGGATGAGCGTCATCAGCGCCTTCTGCAGCACCTCCATGAACTCGAAGTCGGGGTCCTGGATGGCGGCGCAGAAGGTGACCACCGCGAAGTACACCGTCGAGCCGTGCGACTTAGCGTTAGGCAGGTCGCAGATGATCCACACGCTCTTGCTGCCCGATAGCTTGTGTACGGCCCGCTTTCCGAACTTGGCGCGTTCGAAGCTTTGGATCTTGCGGTAGACTTCGCTGTGAATGTCGCCTTCTTGCGCGTGTACGTGGACGGCACTCTGGTGTCCGCTCTTGTGGATGGACGTCTCCGCGAAGACTACGCCGGACACGTAGCACGAGGAGGCGAAGACGGCGTCGAAGAGGGCGTGAATCAAGTCGTGCATCTCGGCGTACTGATTCTTGCCGACGATGTACATCGACTCCAACGCGAACTTCTTCGCCTTGGCGTCCAGGGCGGCGCCGAGGACACGACCCACCTGCTCCAGACAGACCTGCAGGTCGTGCGATATCGTCACGTTGTTGTGCAGGTCGTCCTGGCCACTGCCTGTTGGCTGTGGTAGTGCGATGCTGTCTAAACCCAGTACTCCGAAGCACTTGCCGCGATTGCGAATGGGAATGATCACGACGGGCAGCTTCACGACGCCGAAGGTCTTCATCTTGAAGGCCTTGTTCTGCGGGATGATGCGGCCGATCTCTACGCCGGCCTCGACGCGGTTATCGACGTCGTACCGCACGTCGTACATGTCGTGGCCGTGGATCTTGACGAGCTTGCCCTTGAAGGCCTTCTTGCCGTACATCACGTCGACGACGGCGTCCACGATGAGCAGCTTCTTCTTGTCGAGGTCCTTCTTCTCCAGCAGCACCGTCTTCAGCGTGTCGATCACGTCGAAGGAAATGCCCTCCGTCTTTTTCAACAGCTTTCCTTCCATTTTGCTCGTCTTCGTCGCGGCGATGAAGCGTAACTGATCGGCGCCGCGCTGCACCAGGCCGATGTATGCGTCGGCTTGGAAGATCTGCATGAGCTCGTCGAGCGCGTTGTGGCAGATTTCCACCTGCGATTGCGCTCTCCATTCGAAAAGCTTCGCCTCGAGGGCCTTGACGAACTCTTTGTACATTCTACGCGTCTGCTCGACCATCCACAGCGCCTGGATGGCCTCCTCGATGGAGGACAGCACGCCAAAGAAGCACTTGCGATCGTACGAGGTGATCTCCGCGCCGCTGTAGGGCTTGCCCTTGTGAACGATCATGAAGTACTGGTCGTAGAACGTGGACTTGCCCCATAGGAAGCCCTTCGGCACGGCCACCTCCGCGCCCAGCCACACCGTCGAGTACGAATCGGGCTTGATGAGCTCAGTGACGTCGCCGTTGCTGTCGACCATCTCCTGCGTGATGAGCAGGGCAGAATGCGCGTACTGGCGGCCGTACTTCGACTGCGGATCCAAGTTGTACTGAATGAGCGCCTTGGTCTCGCCCGTGTCGTGCTTGTAGGCGAGCAGGGCGATCTCCTTGACGGCGGAGAGCACCACAGACACCGACTGCAGTGCCAGCTCCATCATGCCCACGACGTTCAGCTGCTGCGTCGACAGCTTCTTCCTCAATTCCTTCACGAATATGTCGGCTTTGCGGGATTCCAGCAAGTCTCCTATGTCGGAGGCGATTTGCGTCAGATGGTAGTTGATCTCGCCGGTGAAGACTGTGCCTCCGCCGAGCGACTGCACCGTCTCCTTGTACATCGCCACGAGGTCTTGACCGGAGATGCCTTCATCGCTCTTGCCGTCTTCCCAGGTGATAACAAAACGAGGTCCGCCGTAGTATGGGACGCCGTTCTTCGTGTGCATGATTTCGGTGACGCGGCCGCTGACGATGATGAAGGAGTCGCTCTGCTGCGGAATACCCGCCAGACTGCTGATCGTTTTCTTCTTCCAGAAGCGCGTCTTGTTCATGAAACTGTGGAGATCATCATCAATTGCTTTAGCTTAATAAACAAAGCAGGAGCGAGGGTTAGAGGCAGTTCTCCGTACCTGTAGTCCTTCGAGGCGATCATCGAGCGGAGCACTTCGCCTGATCGATGAATCGGAGTTGGGGAACCTTCTTGGACGAGCCCATGGATCTCCAAGACTCCATGGCCCAGTGTCGGACCAAGAAGTGGAATGTAAACCACGAAATTATGCTTGCTATCGGTCTAAAGTCCAAAACTTCGTCAGAACTCCACCTGAAGCAGGCGGCGCAGCGACGATCTCACCTCGACGACAGTTTCTCGCTTTTCCAATGCGCGAAACGAACTGGATTCACCTTTGTAAAGCTTTCGAACATAATTTGGGTCGCCATAGAATTCAATAACCCTCTGGTTTGCGTCGACAAACAAACCTACGTCGACTTCGCAGCCGAATAAGGCGGACTGAACAAAACGACCGGTCCGGTGAATCAACGGCCCGACAATTCCAGATAGTCGCTTTCTTACCTCCAAATTTGATTTTAATGTATCTACAACTAGTTGGATCGAGAGATTCGCTGGCCTGGCGCGAAGTCGATCGATTTCCAACAGCGTTCGATCGAAGTTGTGCAGGGTCACGAGGCTGCGCTCCAGCGATGAATTGTAAACTTTCGTTGTTTGAGGTTTTCTCTTCTCATTTTTTGATGATTTCGACATTTGTAGACTCCAAAATCAAGGACATCAACAACAGGAACCAGGAACCGATATACTTGTCTGCCAATGAAAGTTTCAATAATTCAGAGCGGCAATGGCGATGTGGCAACGAGTCTGCCGTCAGAGAAGAGAAAAGAGATAATAGACTGCTTTTGGTCCAATGATGCTCAGAATGCGATGATACTATAGCTGCCAATTTATGCGCTTGTCAGTTTGGGAGCATCATTTCAGCGGATCCTTCACGTATCAACCAGTTCGGACTTCGAGTTCTTCCGCTTCCAAATTCAAGTGCCAACCGATCCACCGACTGCGAAAATTGTAACCGCCGCACCTGCTGCATGGCGTGACGACGACGACGACGACGACGACGACCACGACGACGACCACGACGACGACAACCATACAGAGTATGTACTACATACTACATACATACTGTATGCTGTATGAAGTTCATGGTTCATGCTCATCATACAATAGCAGCAGAGTAGTAGCAGTCGGTACTGTATGCATAAGGTGTACAGTAGCGACAACGTACTACTGACAGTACAGTGGTGTATGCACAGCAAGGGAAGTTCTTTAAACGAAGCAGTCAACGGATACCTTACAAAGGGGGAATATGTACAAGACACCGCAACTCAAGTCAGGACGCAGATGGATTGACTATTGAAGTGCTCGTTGCTTGGAGGCATCGGTGGTAGCTTAGCTCCAAGCCGCGGATCGGCTCGGAACACGTGGTGCAGTAGAGTCGCAAGGGCGTCCTCCATTGCGAAACCCGTTTTGGCGCTGCATTCGACATACGGCATGCCGTGCAGCGTCGCGAACGAATGCGCCTCATCATACGCAACTTCTCTCGCTATATTTTCTGCACCAGGCGGAGAAAGGTCTGTGCTGGGGACCACCTGTGAATTGGGTGCGTAGCCGAGGCTCTGCAACAAGGCGGAAAAGATGCCGACCCGCGTCGACGCCTTGTCGGCAGCTGGGTCGTGGTCGTATTTGAGGCCCAAGAGCACCTTGGCCGTCTTTACGGGAAAGCTTTCTTCTGTTCGCTGTATCTTAAGTATCCACGCGTCGAGGTGCTCGAATGAACGACGGTTGGTGACGTCGAAGCAGAGGAAGATGCCCGCACTTGCCGGCTCCGTCGGATAGTTACGCACCCAGGGAAACTCGTACGACATATCATTTCGCAGCTGAATTTTCACTTTCACAGGGCCACCGATCTCCGCAATCACTGGGCATACGTCTGGGTCGAACATGCCGCGTTCGGCGATGCGAAAGTCGCCAAACATCGGCGGTTTCCCCACCGGGTTACGGCTCGGGTCCGCCAACCGCATCATAAGCGAAGACTTTCCACAGAATCGATCGCCAATAACAAATGTGGAGATTGTATAGTGTGTACGCTTGCGCTGGTTGACAAGCTCCTGCAGCACCTTGGCGTAGTCGGCCGCGTGCGGGTGGGCGGAGTACAGACCGCCACTGCTGGGTGTGTCCACAAACTTCTCCACCGCTAAGTGCAACGTGCAATTGCCTGAGTCGGCAATGTTAACCGGTGCGTTGATCTTCAAAGCAGGAAATAGCTGTTCGAGTCCTTCGCGGACACTCTGGTTCTCTGTCCGGAGCAGCTCCGGGTGCCAAATGTCGACCTCCAGCAGCACCACATCTCGAGAGTCTTCGTTCAGTGTGAGAGTGGTCGCAAAGGAATAATCGACGACGATGACATCACCTCGCCTCAAAGGTACCACTCTTCTGCCCACTCGCAGCGAGCCAACAACAGTGCCGCGATCAGCCGGAACAGATTCGTTTGCTGCGCTCTCGTTGCACTCGAATAGCACCATGAGAACGCTGAGCTTACAGTTGGTCATCTCAAATGATCTGCGGATCGAAGAGCTACTTTTGGGTGTAGAGTATACGATAGTGCCGAGACCAGTTTCAAAAATGGGGAAGCCCCGCAGCATCTCCAGAGTCTTTGGGAACGGGTCGTCGGATGATACTTCCCAATGACCTCCTTCCATGAGATATGCCGACTGCCTCCCTTCGAAGGACAACTCTTTTCGCAACATATGATGGTTCGAATGATACTCTGTAGAGAGCTCTCTAACTTCGGTCTCGCCCACTTTAGCCAGAACTTCGTTATTGTCCCATACTTCTAGTCCAGCTATGTTCGACAGGCCAAAAAGAATAGGGTCTCTGCCATGATTGCGCTCTTTATGGTGTTTAGGCTCCTCTTTAAAGGTAGCTCGACCTTGAGACTCGAACGTTCTTCTGTTGCGCTCGAATTCCTCCTGCAAGACGGACATTTCTTCGCGAGACCTTGTCTATCCGCCAACCAGCTGTCGGGCTTTTGGTGTGAAAAGAGAACTTCGCCTCCCAGAAAAGATAGGTGACAGTCGCTTACTACTCTACAGCACCATTCAAATCTACAGATGTGGTATGCATAACCGATGGGATACCTGTATCCTGTATCTGGCATCGATGCATCGACGGGTTCCTCTCGGCGATGAGAATCCATCCTCGTCAAAAACCGTTACAAATTTGGCGCTCACGGGAGAGTGCTGTCGGCTCCCTACCCCCCTCTTCAAGGTCATTTGCCAGTGTCATACACGATAACAGTGGAAGGAAAAATGAGGAAAAATATACATCGGGCTTTACCATGGTCTAACAAACACCGTCTATGGTGTCATGAAGACGCATCCGTTCAAATCCGCCCGCGACGACGATACTCCGTGAAGAACTTCGTGCACAACGGCGGCTGTTTCGCTCGAATCAAGCACCTCGCCAATGACTGCCGCCCGACTGTAGCCCGCCCCACGGAGTGATTCAAGTACACTGTCCACATGCGATCGCGGGATACAGGCCAACAGTCCGCCAGAGGTCTGCGGGTCGAAGAGGATCGGAAAGGCCGCGTGGTCGGCAACGACGCCATCTTCCAAATTGATGATCTGCTGGGCGCTGCGGTGGTTGGCACCAAAGAGGGACGACGTAACCCGGTGCTCATTGCTGCACCTCAATGCTCCAGGAAGCAAGGGAATCTGGGACAAGTGAATCCGAGCCACAGGCAAGGAGGCCATCGCCTCGCGCTGCTCGGCCGTGAGAAGTCTACAAACGCCATCGTCCTCGTCGTCGTCGCCGTCCTCGTCAGCTGCGGCCTTCTGGTGCTGATGGCGCACCATCTCCACCAAATGACCCATGAATCCAAAACCGGTCACGTCCGTGCATGCCGAGCAGCCGAACTGCGCCAGAATCCGCGCGGCCAACATGTTCGACTGCGTCATCGAGGCGTAGCAGTCCGTGATCTCGTAGCACGATATGAAGTTGCGATGTGGCATCGCGGCAGCCAGAACGACTCCCGTGCCCAGGGCTTTCGTCAAGATAAGCGCATGTCCCGGGACGACGGGGCCCTTGTACAAGATGCCGACAGGCCCGCAGGTGTCGCGTACGTTGACATCCGTTGAGGTTAAGCCATCTGGGTGCACGTATCCGGTCAACGCGAATCCCAACGACGGTTCAGCACCCTCAGATGTGTGCCCGCCCACAAGTGAGCAGTCCTCTTCATCCAAGACTCGTCGCGCGCCAGCGAGCATATGCAGTAGATCATCTTCCACGACGTTCTCCGCGCCGTACGGGACCGAGCAAAGCGCCAACGCCGAGTACGGCCGCGCCAACATCGCGTGCAAATCGGATAGCGCGTGGTTTGCCGCAATTCGTCCAAATAGATACGGGTCCGCCACGAAGGAGCGGAAATAGTCGATGGTCTGGACCATCACCATGGAGGAGGACGGGCCGGACGTCGGCCATTGCAGCACGGCAGCATCATCGCCGATACCCGCGATGACTCGGTCCGCACGGGAGAGCGGCTGGTGGTCCAGTTGCTGAAGCTGCGGAGCAATAGAGGATGGGCAGTTATTCATGTGGCGCTGCAAGCGCTTGATGGCTCGGTTGAGGATGGTGGAGCCTACTTTCGAGCCGCAGCCTGCGCATCTATGAGCAGCACAGGGTCCAGTCATTTCCTTTCAGAGCCCAAAGCGACGACGACACAGAGTTCTCACCTCATCTTCGCCTTATCAAGTAGCGACTTGTGGGTCGTCGTGATAGGAGGACCTTTGATGACCTCTCCTGCGGGTCGCGGCTGCGACGGATCCATCACGGGTAGCGTCTGATACTGCGCCATCCAGATGCGATCGATCTTGTCCTTCAGCTTCCACAGATATTCGCCTTCCAAGGCCATACCTCCCTTGGAAGCGATAGCGCGACCATCTCCTGTGCCGATAATGCCCAGAAATTCCGTCTGTGGCTCCCATTCTTCCAGCGACGCAGCGGCTTGAATGTGCGCGCGGAGGTTACGCAAAAGCGGGGGCCCCGCTCGCACAGCAAACACTCCCGCCTTAGGCCGTGGATGAGCAATATTGTGACAACAGTCGCCGACAGCGAAAACACCCTTCTGGTTGGTACTCTCCAAAGTCGCGAGAACCTTTATGAAGCCGTCCTCATCAAGGTCCA